>APFE030357329.1:407027-431168 GCA_000404065.3 Pinus taeda | reverse complement strand
AATACCACGGTCCAAAACCATAATAACACAATACCATGAACCCAATACTTGGGATCAACACTTTTGGATGCAATACCACGGACCAAAACCATAGGATCAAAAACTGACATACCAATACCATGAACCAACCATGAAAGTGCGTGAACTTTTCTCCATATGAAATAAACTTTTTCTCCACATAAAAGTGCGTGAAATTTTCTCCACATGAAATAAACTTTTTCTCCACATAAAAGTTCGTGATTTTTTTTTTTTTTTACATGAAATAAACTTTTCTCCGCATAAAAGTGTGTGAAATTTTTCTCCACATGAAATAAAATTTTCTCCACATAAAAGTGCGTGAACTTTTTACATGAAATAATCTTTTCTCCGCATAAAAGTGCGTGAACTTTTCTCTACATGAAATAAACTTTTATCTTCATGAAAGTGTGTGAACTTTGTTGCACTATAATTTATCATCTGAGATGAGTGGGTTGCCATCAAGTACAACATATGTATCATAATGCCAACAAAGTCCTCTAATCAATTTGTCTTCATTCTTTATCCTTGAAGAGCCTCATATGTTAGGAATTAAATCTGATCAAATTAGTTTCTTTAATGATTTTCATTCTAGTGACTACGTGTTCAATGATACTTCTGATGATAGTCCATCATATCCACTTGTTGATCTCACTAAGCCACCAAAATTTGATGATCAACTTTCTAAAGGTTCAAGGACTCGTCAAGAATTTAAGGCACTTCATCTTCCACTAATGGTTATGTCAGGTTTCGCGATCCTGATGAGATCCTTGAACTAGTTCATATTACTATTTCCTCACATGCTTCCCCTCTTAGCATCATCTCACCGAATGAAATATCATTTTTGAAAGATTCTAATATGCACCAATCCTTGTACTCTGATTTGTTTGTTGAAATGGGTACACCGGCCATTGTTTCAAAACCTTTTGATTCTTGCCTAACTAGTGAATGTTGTCATCATGTACTCCTCTCTTTCATGAGACTCATCCAAAGGATTCATCACCATGTTAGAAATTGGAGTAATCTTATAGGTTGAGCAACTAATCAGTTAATACGAGAACATCTCGTCAAATCAACGATATATTCTCTAATGATTTTGTTGTCATAGTTGATGATTACCGCGAGCATTTATTCATTGATCTTATAAGACCTTTGATATTCAATGATCTACCATTTGCAGATTCATATGTTTATCAAAATGGTGGGGCACTTTAGCTCTCACTGATGGTTTTGTCAGGTGCTCACGTCCTTGACAAAACCCATGAACAAACTAAATTTAGGGTTTCTGAAATTAGGGTTTTTGATGGATGCACATCTTTAGAAAATTTTCAAAATTTTCAGGATGGTCATCTTGAAAATCATGATGCAATTGTTGACTGGATTGAAGAGTCTTACTTGGTGAGTTCCTCTGCAAGCAAGTAACATCACGTCTCTATTATGCTTGATTTAGGGTTGAACATAAGTGAATGCATATCGCAGACGTATGCTCAAGATTTTCAAGTTCATCATTCAGACTACCAGGATAGAATTGTAGGTTGGTTGGAAAAAATCTTTTCTGGCACGCTTTCCTACCAACAAGCATGACCTTCTTGCTTTTTTGCATGATTTATAGGTAAGTATATTTGTTTTTGCGCAATACATTATACTGGTTCTAATTGTTAACATCTTTATTCTCGCAGGTCGGGAACAACTGCATTGGCCGTATTGGGTGTTTGAATTCACATGAATCAATCTCCTCTCTCATTAAATTAGTGTGTTTAGGTTTAGACTAGTTAGGGTTTACTTATTTAGGCTTTGTTTGTTAGTGTTTTCTTGTTAGGGTTCTAGGTTTAGGCTAATCAAGGTGTAGACATGCTTTTGTTGTATGTGATGGGCCTCCAAATTAGACACAAACTAAGGCCCATCTAATCTTTATTAGACACAAATTAAGGCCCATCACATGATACTGAATATTTCCCATCATTACCAAGGTAGAAGGAAGTTTACTAAGATGACAGTGGAGCAAGTCAATCACCAAAGCATCTCTATTATGTAGCTCCAATAATACCATGGTAGCCTAGTCAACCTCGTAAGATGAAAAATAATAATTCACAGTTTCAAATTTATGCACATCCATCTCAAAGTAATTGTAACACACCCTTTCCTTGGAATCTTTGGCCATCTCAACCCTAAAACCAATATTGGCAACATGGTTGGAAAAGACCTTATGGCATAGATCTACAATATCCTTAATGTTTTCCTTAATATCCTCCATACCCAACTCCCTGATATTCATACCATCCACCTTCGCCACAACAAAAACCTCAACCACACCCATCTCAAAGATCCACTCCCACTCAACTACTTATACAACCATTTCTGAACCTGTTTTCAGTGCTCCACCCGCCAACATTCAGGGGATCTCCTCGGTATGAAGTCCCAACTAGACCTCACACCATTTCGTGTAGGAGTCCCATCCAGTATGATGGCCCGGTTTCCATTATCTTAATGGTTTGCCTTAGCTCTTGCTTTTTAGCACATGAGAGTGGTTTTTTTTTGTCTTTGAACAATGAGGTTCGCTTGCCTGGTGAGTGCTTAGTGTTACTTGTTTCAAGGTTCTTTTGCCACAAAGGGAGATGGTGGAAGTGAGTCTCAAGTTGAAAGGGAATAGTCCCAACTCAGTCAGAGACACGCAACACAACAGGAGATGCACAACTTCTGGTGGAGTAGCCCACACGGATGCGGCAGTTACAATCACACAATGAATGGATAACACGTACAACACCCAGCAGAGTAGTCCATACGAGTGTGACGGTCATTATAACAAGTTTATGGAAATGGTTCTATCGAGTGTCCGATGGGATATCCCACACGAGCGAGACAACGTTAACAAATTATACAACACATTTTCGTAGGATTATGTATTAGAACAACTCAAATAGTTCAACTATCTTAACACAGGTTAAAGCAACATGCATTACAAGCGTCCAAAGAACAGTCTTACAAACAAATACAATACTTGTGTGAAAATGTGATGGCCTGTTATCAGGATTCTGAATTGAGTGGTACACCATTACATCACTAACCCTGATAGCAGGGAATTGGAGCCATTGCTCACTCCTCAAAGAAAAGACTACAGACTCTCAAGGCTATGTGGGAGGAGCCAAGGTGAAAAATTCATTTGCATGTACAAATGAGGGGTATTTATAGCCAAGGGTAAAACTGGCCCTTATGACTGTTTGACTTCCTTCATGACTGTTTGACTTACATGACTCTTCAAATTTACATGTGGGTCTCTTGGAATTCCATGTTACATTACATTGATTACAATAGTATGGCCCACAGTAGTGATGTGGCTGAGATGATTCATGACATGAATCGACATGACAGAGCTGGTGTGTTCATGTTGGTGGTGGTGTGCATGTTGAGCTGTAGTTTTGCTGAGTAATAGATGTGCTCTTGGTGTATCATAGCTTCACCTCCACATGGCAAGGTGTGCAAAGTCTTTGATGGTCTTGGTGTTCGCTTGATGTTGCAAGTGCACGTCGCTCCTTCACTTGTACTTTGGCATGCTTCATATATTCGTCTATTCGAGACCAAATTTCCTCGCATGCATTCCTTGTTCGTCTATTCATGAAACAATATCCTCGCATGTAGTCCTTGTTCATCTCGTTTTTCATCATGTCATGTCTCATCCATGTACTTGTATCTGTAATCACTCATGACGAGATGACATCAAATCTAGAAATCTCTTGGTCTACCGTGATGCATTGTCGTTCTCTTTCAGATGTAGGTGACTGGGAGAGTGGACAAGGCTCTGAAACTGTGCAAGGCAGATTTCAAGCTGGGATGCGAGCTCCGGGCACTGTTCATGAAAATTGCGTAGAGGTCACTGGGATGTTGAGATGGGCAATCCAAATCAGCAATGACTATCTACGGGATCTGTTTTGGATGGAGGGAAGATTTGCGCAATTTTTTTCAAGGAGACAGTGTAGGCATTAAAGGGAGACTGGTAGTGAAAACCACGTAATTTCTTTGGGGAGCTGGCAGTGGGCTGCGGTTGGCTGCTTGGAAAAATTGCGCAATTTTTCTCAAGAGCTAGCAGCAGGCTGTCGGAGGCTGCTGGAAAAAATTGCAAAATGCTTGGAGGATGGCCTGCTAGACATCCTTGCATAGTTTCTGAGCTGAGCGGGACGCTGGGAAGCTAGGGGACTACTCATGAAAACTCTGCAGTTTTCTAGGTGAGCAACAGGTCGACTAACTGGGTGACTGGCTGGAAAAACTGTGCAACTTTTTAGGGCATTGTAGTGATGGACACAGGGTGTCTGTCCAGCTTGTTTGTGCAGTTTATTTAGTCATCAGATTCAGGTAGGCTTGGCAGCTTCTACTCAAATTTTTGGAGGAGTGAGACCCGTGGTCATTGCCTGATCAAACTCTCTAGTCGACTAGCTGGAGGCTTAGTTGATGTGCTTGCGAGCAACGTAGATTGAAATGGCTTTCTGGGAAACTTATGCACTTTTCTGGGTGGTAGTCAATCGAGTTTATTCTAGGATTGCACAGTGCAGACTGCTTAAAGCTTTGCACAATTCTGGGTAGTAGTTCATAATCACTGAGAGATGAAACTGTGAAATGTAGATCAGTGGATGTCTGACTATTGGTCTGGTTGACAGAGTTTCAACAAAATGACCAGGTGTGTGAACTAGTGACTTCATACATGCATGACGTCATGAACACACACTCATCATGACTTGACGACAAGATGCCTCAAACCATTAAGACAACATACACTCAGTGAGACTGATCGACAGTGCAAGCGACAAGCACGACACTTGTGATAGATCGTTGAACGACTACGACGACACTTGCATGATAGTGCATACAACCTCTTATGTGAGTGCGATGAATGTTTACATAGCAGACACAACTTGTACACACTAAGGTGGACCTTATGCATGGCCAGAACATGGCTGCAAGTATTACATTGTGACCAACATGCCAAAAAGATGTCTGATGAATGGTCAAGAGAGGAGGGTGCAAAGACTCAACATGGGCTCACGGGATGAGCCCAAGTGCTTGCAAACATTAAGGAAAAACCCAAGGAAGGATCCGAAATTGGATGCAAGACAAAATGTTTGAGGGTGTTGCAGCTAATACAACACTTGGCGACACATTGGTTGAACTCCAACTTCTCTGTTTTGGTCCATGGACAACACATGGCCTTGGTCTTTTAGGGAGTATTGAATCATTGTGCAAGTTACTTTGGCTTCCCCATTTACCCCATGGAAAAACATGGTTCACCTTTCACCAACTCAGTCAAACCCAACAACAATTTTCAACTTGATTACAGTGTTTCGAAATCAAGAAGGGTAGTTTGGCTCGTGAGTTAAAAAAATTGAGAGCATAAGTTTTCATATATGGTGTTTCTCCACTGCCAACAGCCTTGGACAGTACCCCAGTAGAGTCACACAGGAACACATGCATTGCTCCATTGTCAGCGAGCCTGGTTAGTACCCCAGTGGAGTTGTATGCTTCACCTCTCTGCGCAAGAAGCCTTTCTCTTCTTTCGCCTTTGTATTTTTTAAGAGGAATGTGCATAGGAACTTATTTATTTTTGGAGCAGAAGAGGGATCACAACTTATTGAAAGCAGAAGAGGTTGTTCCTTCAGAGAAGCATGTAAGACCTATGACATAGGTTTGCTCATTTAGATTTTCCCCTTCTCCGTTTCTACTGGTTGGATGAGCTTGAACACACAAAGAAAAAGGCTGAGTGTAGGCATGGGGTTTCCCAGTGTGGACACAGGTTCATGGTTGGACCCAAGCTTCCCTTGCACACATCTCATATTTTCCTTCAAGACTTCATCAGATGAAGGTTATAACCAAGCATAGAGAATATGGACGCAAGATTGGCCAAGTGCTGCAGTGTCACAAAACTCTTTAGATCTCAGCCACATACTCATTCAAAAGCCAAACCAGTAAAGGGTAGCACTTATTTACAAAACTAGAGAGGGCGAGGAAGTGCCGTCAGAGTAGCATGAGAAGGCTTCTATAGCTACAAAACAGTAGAAATCTGGGATGGAATTTCGTGTCTTGAGGGTAAAGAGCTCGCTTGTTACTGAAGCTTCTCACATAACAGAATTTAAAGCAAACAAAACAAAATGAAATAGAAATAGTAAGCAAAGCGAAAAATAAAAACAATAAGCAGTAAACAAACTATGTACATGGCATGGGGTGTAGCCCGGCTTACTGAAAATAATTCTTGAGATCTTGGCCATTGACAGGAAGGTTGTCAATCCTCCTGTCAAGTGATTGCAGGAAGTATGTGTGTGGGCCAAGCTTCTCATGTACAGTGTACGGACCAATCCACAGGGTATGCTTGCCTTTGTCTTCATGGGGTTTATCACATTTCAAGACTAAGTCACCAACATCAAAGTTAGCATTCCCTACAGAGTTCTCGTCGAACCATCTCTTGATACGGTTCTGGTGGAGTGTAAATTTTTCTTTTGCTTTCATCCTTTCTTCCTACAGTTTGTGAAGTGTACCCATCCTACATTAAACTAGCAGACAAGGCTTGCCTTGGGATTCTTGAGACAATTGAAGTGCAGGCAAGTAGATGTTAGGTGGTAGGATGGCTTCTTTCCCATAGACCAGGAAGTATGGCAAGGTATTCAAAGAGGGTTTGGGTGCTACACGGTTAGCCCATAGGGGAATTTGTCAAGGTAGAGTGCTAGTTCCGCTGCTCAAAGTAAGCGGTATTTTTGATTATGTGGATAAGGTTTTTGTTCGTGGATTCTACAAGACCATTTCCCTGCAGGTAGTAGTTAGATGAGTGTTTCGGCACAATACCATATTGTAATGCGAACTCATAAAGCTTCAAATATGAAAAGTAAGTTGCATTATCAAACACAAGTGATACCAGAACGCCAAATAGTGAGATGATGCTCTATTAGAGGAAGATGATGACTTCCTGGTCATTCACTTGCTTGAGCGGAACTATGTTTTTCCATCACATGAAGTAATCAGTTGTTGTCAATATGTAGCAGTGTTTTTTTGATGAATGTGGTAAAATTTCCCTGATGATTTTCAGGCCCCATTGTTGGAACAGTTCAGTCACTGCAACAGGGTGCAGCGAGGCTGTTGACCGTCATGTTCTATCGGTGCCTCGCTGGCAGAACCGACATTTGTAGGCGTAGGCGTGTAACAATGTGGGCTAGTAGAAACTGGCTGGCATAAATTTGTGCGCAGTGATATTTCCCACGAAGTAGCCCTCGGTTGGTCCATCATGCAGATCATGCAAAACCTTCTCTGATTCATGTGCCTCCAAGCATCTGAGCAAGATTTTGTTATTGTGATTTCTGTAAAAGTACTCTGTGCACCAACTGATAGGCTAAATATTTGAGATGCAGTGCCCTCTTCTGTCTCATGGAGAAGTGAGAGGGTATGGTGCCATGCTCCAGGTACTAACGCACATATTCATACCAAGATTTTTTGCATGTAGTGGGTGGTGCTCCCTCTACATCATACATTTTGATTTCCTGCTCCCGACCAACAAGCTCTTCTTCTTCCTCCTGTGCATGGACTGCCTCAGCTGCGAGTCTGGAGAGACCATGACCCTTGACGGTGTGAATTGTCCTGATGTCAAGATCATACTCTTGCAAGCCCATCATTGACTTCACATGTCATTCACCCAGCTCTTGTTGTACAAGTAGTGAGTGGACTACTGGGTGAGGCACATTAACTATGCAATGGTTCTTCAACAAGTAGGGTCTGAAGTGTTTCACCACCTTGTATACTGCATATGCTTATTTGTCAATGGTGGGGTATTTGAGTTCAAGTCCTTGCATGCTTGTTCTCATGAAGGAGATGGGACGCTCGTCATTCAGCTCATCCTTCCAAGTGAGTACTGCATCAAGCGAATTGTCAGAGGTTAAGGTGCATAGAAAGAAATATTTGTTGAAATCTGCTATAGCCTACTTGATGCAGGTGAATGCATTCTTTTTCTTCTTGCCCCAGCTGTAGACTACATCCTTCTTTCTCATATCTTGCACTGGTTTCACTATCTATGCATAGTCCGAGATGAACTTCTGGAGTAATTTTATCTTTCCCAAGAAGGATTGCATTGCTTTCTTGTTGAATGGGTGAGGAATCCATGTAATGGTCTGAACCTGTTCCGGATCAAACTTGATCCTACTTCTGGAAATGCTCTTTTTTGGATTCAAGGAAATCCTATATTTCCGGCATCGCTTAAATATTTTCTTTTGGTGGCGTATGTGGTTTGACTATTTTCTGTAAAACACAGTCACGTCATCAAGCTACACAACTATGCTCTATCCAATGAGTCCATCGAAGGCAATGTCCATGGCACGCTGAAAGGTTTCACCTGCATTCACAAGCCCAAATGGCATTTGTCGGTATGTGAACGTACCCCGCTTGGTATGGAAGGCAGTTCTGAGTCGATCAGGTTCCACTAACAGGACCTGATTATATCCTAAAAACGCGTTAATTAAGGAGAATATTTATGCCCCATATACTGTCTATAAAATATGCTCTATAGATGGCACATGGTAATTGTCTTTGTCTAAGGCACAATTCAAGTTTTAGAAATCAACGCACAAGTGGATTTCCCCAGACTTCTTATGTACAGGAACAAGGTTGGAAACCCATGTGGAATGACGAACTTTGTATATGATCCGTGCATCCAACAGTTTGGTCAGCTCTTTCTATATAAGGGGTTCAAGTGACAAATGGACTTTCCTCAGCTTCTTTTGAAACAACTTGACCCCTTCCTTGATTGGAATGACATGTTGGATGATACACGTGTCGTAAGTTTTTCAGATTATCATATCTCCATGCAAACACATCCCAGTACTATTTGAACAAGCATACAAAGGTTTGCCGCTCTTGCTGCGTGCAACATGTACCGAGATTGATGAACTTGAGATCTTGTTATATTAACAAGTTTATCTATTCATGCATCATGGGGGAGTTATGGGTTTTGTTGTTCCTTGGCCCTAGAAAGTGGTTCTACAAGTCAGATATTTTCCAAAGATTTCACACCCTTGGGATGAGGTTTCCTTTCTTGTCATCAACCCTAGCTTGCAAAGACTGCTCGTTCTCATCTTCTTTAATCACTGCATCTTTGAAGACATCAGTGTTGGCAATGAAATGCAGTATCTATTGATCATCGTCAAAAACACATAAATTAGTTATGTTATCATGGATAGAGGGCTTGTATAAAATTTCAATGATAAATCTATCCCTAAGAGGTGACATTCTAGAAGTTGTGTTTGCTAAAGCATTAGCAACTGCATTACGTGTTCTTAGCACAACATTGATATTAAATGCTTGGAAGTTAGAGATCAGTCGCCATACCTCTTGTTGGTAACTCTTTAGATGAGGTGATAAATAGTGTATGGTGTTACGTACCTGTCGTACCACTATTTTTGAATCACCTACCACTTTGAGCGCGACAACGTTGAGGCTAATGGATTTTTGCAAGCCCAACAAGAGTGCTTCATATTCAGCAATGTTGTTTGTGCACTCGAACTCCAAGTGGCTTGAAATCAAATGTTTCCTATTTTTTGGGTCGACCAAGGCACACCTGGGTCTAGAGCCATCCTATGTCTTTGATATGTCAAAGTACATGGTCCACAACTCATCTGTACACGGACCATGTGGAACGCTTGTACTGCCACTACTGCTATTGCTATTGCTACTTCTACTAGTGTTATAATGTGTTTTACAAGTTTCATTTCCATCAATTGGGCTAGGAAGGAGACCCAACTGCATGTCTGGTGGGGTTGGAGCTGGTTGTACGAGATAACACCCTAGCATTGTTTCCAAGAGGCAGTTGCCAAACATGAGCTCTACGAAGGCCAACGGTTTGTTCTCGCCATTGACGGGAGTGATGTTATGCCTCATGTATCTCTTGGATAACACCCAGATTTGGTTGCTTTTACCCTGATACGGAAGCCACAAGTGCGACTAGTCTATATAAAAGTATTTGTTCATCTTGTTAGACCAGTCTCTACTGAGTAGTAAGCCATATGATTTCAGTATGTCCATAACAACAATGTTTATGCACTGGTGAACTCGGTCATCATGGGATAGTCAAATGATTACATCCCGAAGATCACCAATGGCTAGTATGCATTTCCAATCGAGTTGGATGATCTACACGGATGTCTTACTCCATTGCGCATTGATATTCTTGGCAATGGAGAGTAGAATGATGTTGGCTGACGTGCTAGAATCAACCAAACAGTTGTGAACATTGCTATTAAATATTTCAATTGAAAGAAAGAATGGGGGGGAACAGAGTTTGCTTCTTCCATCTGGAGTGTGTTTAGCATAGTTAAGAGTGATCTGAGAGATGTGCTTTCTCCCTTGCTAGTAGAGATTGCAGTGTCCATATATGTCTTCCCCAATGCGTGTAGCAGAATATCTTGTTGGCTCTGAATCTTAGCCAACTCGAACAAACTAATGTTTGCATGAGTTTTCTTCATGTCTTCCACAATGTTGTAATCCAGAGTGGGTAGACTCACTGAAGTGTCTAGGGTCAGACTTGTGTTCATATTGTCTAATAGAGTATTCTGTAGTTTGCTGCTCATGGATGTAATTTTGTCTGTCGCTATCTTCCCAGGCTTGCTTTGTGTTTTCTTATTTTGGAAAACTGGTGTATCAACCTTCCTCAGTAGTTCAAGTCTTTGTTGCATTTCCCCAATTATAGGGGGAGCCTCTTGACTTCAGAGATTGTATCAACCATTTTTTTTTGGGGCTGCTTCTTGGTGGTTGTCTTTTGCGTTACTCACGAGCATTGATACATGTTGATCACATGCCCAGTGCTTGATGTTTAATCAGATGCAGCATCTTCATCGTTGTCTGTGTGTTTCGCTGGCCCTGCTTACTACTCAATATGTCTAGTATGCGATTTCATACTGAGCCTGTGACTCATTTCTAATCCGAACAATATCCTTCCGAGTGATCGTCTTCATGGAATGAGCAAAATTCATTGTTCGCGCATCGTTCTATCTAGAACACTCAGCTAGAGCTCTGCATAGTTTTAGCAATGGAAGTGGTTTCTGCCTTATGACATGCTTCCTTTCTGTTGTCTAAGTGACTGACTTCTTGCAGATGTGTCGAGCGTTTGTTGTTTGAGCTAAGACACTTCTATTGTCAAGTTCTTGACAAGGTGAGTAAGGGTTTCAATCTCACTTTCTTCCTTGTCTTTACCCTTGCTCGCTGCATCCTAAGGATTTTTGCTCGCATCTTTGGAGTCCTTTGCTAGTTCATCATCACTGATGACTCCAATTGCGCGCAGGTATTTCTCTACAACAATTGTCTCTTTGTAATTTTCTATTAATGTTGGTTTCACAGCTCGCTTGATGAACTACACAATACTGGTTAGCAGTGCGAACATGTAGTAGTCACCAGTGAGGGAGTCATGAGGTTTCGTGTCCACTACAAACTTATTCAATATGCATAAAAACCTCTGATTGAAGTCTTTTACCTTTTCTTTCAACCCCATCTTCAAACTGCCAGACTCTTTGAGCAACATGGCCATGGTCT
This sequence comes from Pinus taeda, assembly GCA_000404065.3. Classification (NCBI taxonomy): domain Eukaryota; kingdom Viridiplantae; phylum Streptophyta; class Pinopsida; order Pinales; family Pinaceae; genus Pinus; species Pinus taeda. The sequence goes on along the minus strand of APFE030357329.1, from coordinate 419,609 downwards.
TTTCATCAGCAATTTTTTCCAAAAATATCTGTTTGAACATAGCCTAGTTATGGATGGAGTTGACAGGAAGGTTTCGATACCATACTGCTACGCGGGCATCCAAGGTACACAAAAACAATCTACATGCAACGTTGTCATACTGTACCTCAAGTGTCTGCAACTGTAGGTAGAAATTGTCCAAGTGATCTTCTGCCTTCACTATACTGTCACGGTCAAACTTTGTTATCATTATCTCTAAACTCTTTGGCATATTGTGCAAAGCACCCAGGAGGGCCAATGGTCCTTGAGTCATCCATTCCAATTTTTGGTCAGCCTTGTCTTCTTCTTCTTTGTCCTCCTCCTCTTCTTCAGAATCTGACAGTTCCGAATCTGAGTCTGTTGGTTCGTCTCCGCCTCTGCCTCCTCTGCTCCCTTCCCCTCTGCCTCCTATACCAGAATTTGAGCCCAAGATCATGAGGGTGTCTCATTATCCCTGTCAGAAGACTCGAGGTTTCTCTCCATTCTCAACAAATTCTGCCAGACCTTCGTGTGTGGCAGGAACTGCTTCTTCCACTAATGATACAACAATTCTTGTGGGAGTGGTCATTGGCTTTCTTGATGCGTATGGAAGATGTTGTATTCTTGGGATCATTCCAACTACTTTTGCAAACTGACGGGTGATGGGACAAATAGAGCGGAGGTGTTGATACAAGATTTCATGTTCATATCTGGGAGGTGAGGAGTAACCAACTTCAGAGTCGCACATAGGTAGGAGGGAGTGCGAGTTACTACCTTTACCAGATGATTGATGAGTGGGGGTGAGAGGACATTCATCCATAAACAACTGGAAGCCTTCCTTCTAGCGCCAAAAATGTTGGCGGTGTTGGACCTGTCAACATTCAGGGGATCTCCACGATATGAAGTCCCAACTAGACCTCACACCATTTGGTGTAGGAGTCCCATCTGGTTTGATGACCCAGTTGCCATTATCTTAATGGCTTGCCGGAGCTCTTGCTTGTCAGCAAATGAGAGTGGTCTACTTTTTCTTCGAACAGTGAGGTTCACGTGCCTAGCAAGTGCTTAGTGTTACTTGTGTCAAGGTTCTTTCACAACAGAGGGAGAGGGTGGAAGTGAGTCTCAAGTCGAAAGGGAATAGTCCCAACAATGTCAAAGACACACAACACAACATGAAATGCACAACTTTTGGTGGATTATTCCACACGGATGCAGCAGTCACAAACACATAGTGAACGAATAACACATACAACAATCAACGGAGTAGTCCACACGAGTGCGACGATCATTATAACAAGTTTATGGGAATGGTTCTTTCGAGTGTCTGGCGGGATAGCCCACATGGGCGAGACAACGTTAACAAACTATACATACATTTTCGCAAGCATATGTATTAGAACAACTGAAATAGTTCAACTATATTAACACAGGTTAAAGAAACATGCATTACAAGTGTCTAAATAACAATCTTACAAACAAATACAATACATGTGTGAAAACGTGTTGGCCTATTATCAAGATTCTGAATCAAGCGAAAGTTCCAAGACACATAGGTACACCATTACATCACTAACCCTGATAGCAGGGTGTTGGAGCCACTACTCACTCCTTAAAGAAAAGACTACAGACTCTCAAGGCTATGTGGGAGGAGCCAAGGTGAAAAAATTCCTTTTCATGTACAAATGAGGGGTATTTATAGCCAAGGGTAAAACTAGCCCTTGTGACTATTTGGCTTCCCTCATGACTGTTTGACATACATGACTCTTCAAATTTACATGTGGGTCTCTTGGACTTCCACGTTACATTACATTGATTACAACAGTATGTCCCATAGTAGTGATGTGGCCGAGATGACTCATGACATGACTTGACACGATAGAGTTGGTGTGTTCCTACTGTTAGTAGTTTTCATGTAGAGCTGCAATGCTGCTGAGTGATATATGTGCTCTTGGTGTATCATAGCTTCACCTCTGCATGGCAAGGTGTGTAGAGTCTTTGATGGTATTGGTGTTTGCTTGATGTTGCATGTGCACGTTGCTCGTTCACTTCCACTTTTGCATGCCTCATATGTTCATCCATTTGCAACAAAATCTCCTTGCATGAATTCCTTGTTTGTCCGTTCGCGAAACAATCTCCTTTCATGCACTCCTTGTTCATCCCATTTGTCATCACGTCATAATCCATGACCTGTATCTACAATCACTCGTGACGAGATGACATCAAATCCAGAAATCTCCTAGTCTACTATGATGCATTGTCGTTCGCTTTCAGATGCAAGTGACTGGGTGAGCGGACAAGGTTCTAAAACCGCGCAAGGAAAATTTCAAGATGGGATGTGGGCTCCGAGCACTATTGATGAAAATTGCACAGAGGTCACTGGGAGGCTAAGTTGGGAAATCTGAATCAGCAGTGACTGCTTATGGGATCTGGCTTGGTTGAAGGGCAGATCTGCGCAATTTTTTTAGGGAGACAGTGTGGGAAGCAAAGGGAGACTGGAAGTGAAAACTACACAATTTCTCTAGGGAGCTGGCAGCAGGAGGCTACTTGGAAAAATTACGTAATTTTTCTAGGGAGCTGGCAGCGGGTTGTCATAGCCTACTAGAAAAATCTATGTAATGCTGGGAGGTTGGCATGCTGGACATCCTTGTGCAATTTCTAAGCTGAGCGAGATGTTGGGCATTTGGGGGACTACTCATGAAAACTGTGTAGTTTTCTGGGTGATTGATGGAAAAACTGCACAATTTTTTAGGGTAGTGCAGTGATGGACATAGGGTGTCTATCTGTCTTGTCGATGCAATTTATTCAGTCTACAAATGCGGGCATGCTTGGCAGTGTCTGCGCAATTTTTTGGAGGAGTGAGACCTAGGGTCACTATCCAGTCAAACTCTTCAGTTTACTAGATGGAGGCTCAGTTGATGTGCTTGCGGGCAACGTAGATTGAAATGGCTTGCCGGGAAACTTCTGCACTGTTCTGGGTGACAGTCCATTGAGTTGATTCCAGGATTATGTAGTGCATATTTCCTGGGAGGCAACCTCAAGCTCTACACAATTCTAGGCAACAATACATAATCATTGAGAGCTGAAACTGGGAATATAGCTCAATGGATGTTCGATTGTTGGAGGATGGTTAGGTCAACATAGTTTCAACAAAATGACCAGGTGTGTGAACAAGTGAATTCGTACATGCATGACCTCATGAACACACACTCATCAGGACTTGACAATAAGACGCGTCAAACCATTAAGACAACATACACTCAGTGTGACTAACTGACGGTGTGAGCGACACTTGTGATTGATCGTTGAACGACCGCGATGTCACTTGCGCGACAATGCATACAACCTTGTGTGTGAGTACGATGGATGTTTACATAGCATACACAACTTGTAGACATGAAGGAATACCTTATGCATGGCCAGAACATGGATGCAAGCATGACATTGTGACCGACATGCCAAAAAGATGTCTGATGAACGGTCAAGTGAGGAGGGTGAAAAGACTCAACATGGGCTCACAGGATGAACCCAAGTTCTTGCAAACATCAAGGAAAAACCCAAGGAAGGTTCTGAAATTAGATGCAGGCCAAAATTTTGGATGGTGTTGCAGCCGCTACAATAGAACCCGAATAATAAAGTAACTCATCCCACTTACAATGTTGAGGTACAATACTTCCAAACAAATCCTCTTGATCTAAAGGAAATTCATTTGAGATTAGGAAGAGTATTGCAAAAAAAATATTCTCCTAAAGTCATTATAGAAAAACATCTAAAAGAATAAGATCTAGAGGAATCATGTACTACATTTGATGGAGAGCAACCATTGGAGCCTGAGATTGAAGAATTTTTGCTATGCTTATCATCAGGTCATTTATGTGTTCAAGGGACTATTCAAAAAATAGTTGAAGCTTTGAATGGCATGGAAAAAGAAGAAATACAAAATGATTCACATGATTCTAGACAACTATATTGAACTTTGATTCCAGACAATCATTAAAATGCAACAACACACTCTTCTTCAACAATTCCTAATCTTATCTCAGTTAAAATAGTTGGTCTCTCATATCTAGGTACATGTCAAAGCATATCTTTTGAGCCTACACATGATTTTATCTGCCATATTGATGTGAACATGGATCCATTGGAAATATTCCTATACTTGAAAGAGATTTTGTTTGTTTTCAAGTAGAGTAGGTTAGAAAAAAGAAATAAAAAATGGAAAATGGAAAAAAATGTGAAAAAATAAAATCTCAGGTGTAAACCTAATTTGAGGTGCCTGAGATTGGCTCATTTATTAAAAAACTCCATGAGGCAGTCAATGAGTTGGAAAAAAGATAAAAAAATATTAATATCCTAGGTGAAAACCACTTTTGCAGTGCTTAGGCAGACCTACTGGTTGAAAACCTCACTAAGGCAGCTAGTAAGCGTAAAGAAAAAATAAAAATAAAAAATAGAAAATAGAAAATAAAATGTTCCAGTTACAGATTTGTTTGCATGCAAGTACCCCTCCATCTGCATAAGGAAAAGAAAGAGGTCAGCACCATGTTGAAGGCCCTGAAAATCGGGTCTACAACAAGGGGGATACCTGCCCGGTCCGGACCTTGGTTGGCAGCTCCTTATCCGTTTGGTATAGCAGGTTCGACTGGGGATATGGGACCAGTTTCCCAACTCAGTGTGTGTGTGTGTGAGAAATATAGGTGTTTCTGTTCTAAATGGAATACTTCTATCCTAATTCTAATCTAATGCTATGCTATTGTATTCTAATAAACAGAAAAACATCTAAATTTATGCTAACTCGGGGTGGGATCTTCCTTCTATGCGATCTAAAAATATTTAAAACAATAAATGGTAATAAATATCATTAAGCTATTAGGAGAAAAGAATTCAATAAAGATGAACTACTTCGTATAAAAAGTTAGACGAAACAGTTGTGAAAACATATTGCATAAATGAGGTATTCATACACTTAGCACAAGTAAATAGTTATCACCGTACAAAAGTTCCAAATGATAACTCAGGCATCCATGCTCTAATATATAAACAACTAAAAACTGAGCATCACTTTAACGCATAAGCAGAAATGGTTAAGAGATAAAAGTACCATTTATAACTATTCCTACTCATGAGCTTCAAGCGACAATTGATTTATCTCTCCTTGATTTAACATCTACTAAGAGTACAGAAGTGCAACATCAGTAGCAGATATCAAATGCAAATACCAATAAACCTTGTTCCATTCATTCATCAAAACCTCCTCGGAGGGTGCAAAAGTGCATGTTTTGAGGACAAGTTTTCGACAAATTTCTGGACCCTTCTCTAAATGCATGAGAAGGGTTTAAATACTACTAACTAAATAACTTATTTACATAAATTTAGGATTCAGTTTAAATGACCGTCCTTTTTCTAAGCAAAACTATTTCTAAAATTAAATCTAATATCTAACAATTTCGGTATCTTCTCCTTAACGTCGCAAACATTCAGTATTTGCCTGAGTAGAGTCGGCTGACTGTCTTCCGCCTTTGGTTGATTTAAGCAAACAGAATCGGCAAGAGCTGGCACTATCTTCTCAGCAAAATCGATGATATACTTGAGAGTCATCCAATGACTATGTGGCTTTACCATGTATGCCTGGTAATAATCCCATTTCAACTTGGTTAACCCTTGGATTGCTTCTGCTTTTTCTTTAGCTTTCTGTTTCCAGTTTGTTTCTATCATTGCTTTCTTGCAATTTTCGGGGTTTGCAGGTGACTGAGTAATTAGAAGCCTTCCTTCTCGAGTAAGTTTTCTCAACGATGCGCGATTAGCACTAGGCACTAATCGTGCATCAGAAACTGCCTCCGTTCCTTGATCCAGGCTTCCCTGATGCGTTTTTCGACTTTTGCGCCTTTTTCTCTTATCGGGTATAAAGCTCAAAATTTGTAAAAATAGTGATTCCATGAGCTATTGACCCTGAGCATTAAACTGTCTATTGCTGGTATCAACATCGTTCAGTACCCATTCAACCATGGCTGTATATGAGAGATCTGTGATGGATGCCTTAGAAGAGTTCTGCGGCTCTTTCTCTTCCTTAAGTAGATTAGGTGTGCCTTCCCAAATGGACATTTGGAGTACTGCCTTTCCTCCTCATAGTTTCCTGCATACTGCGTTGTATAACCTTTTTTCCTTTGTTCCTGCAGTTTACAAATGAGGTGGAAGTAATGATAAAAATAATGACAAGAAAACTTTAAATGCCGAAGATATGCAAAAACACGCCACTTTACATGAACTAGTTCTTCGAAAAACACAACACCATATTTCATTAACAACTAGCAACAACTCATTAATTCGCATTAAAGTGCATGACCAGTTTTTGGCCTAAAAAAAAAAAGTTTTCTCGAATAATGAGCCAGAACCAACTACGATGGAGAGGTCTTGCGATTTGTTTTGCGATATCGCAGATCGCTGCATCGCATTACCACAATCTCATCGTGTTATTCTATCGCAAGGTTGCTTGGTCAAAATATCGCAATATCGCAAGATCACATATCGCTTAATCATTATGTGTAATTTATGCGATTCTTGCGATGTGCGATATGCGATATTGCATATCGGCGATTTTAAGGTTTTTCAACGTGTGTGCTCATTAATGCATGCGATGCGATGGAGTTTCACGTCGCAATCTCGTGTTTTTTATCATTTTGGCTCATTAGAAGGTATCCTATCATTCTTTGCGTGATGTGATATCTCTTAAGGAGTGAATTTACTTTCTTCATCATGAAACTTAAGCTTTTTAGATTCTTCAAAGGTATTTTCCTAAGTCCATGATGTTGTAAGTTTTATCTAAAAGGAAATATAAGCACTAATTGATTTTTTTAAATTTTTGACTAAGGGTCCCCACTTATTTAGTATTAATAATAACACTTCATAAGGAAGGGGGTTGTTGGTGACCACAACAATTGGCGATTCACTTGGAAGAACCAGTTATCTCTGTGTTTCTATTGAATTTTCTAAACTTCCAAAACATAATTTTTTTTCAGAAAAATAAATTTTATTATGGAAAGATAAAGTACATTATGCTTTAACCTATCAATGACATTTTGTTTCAGCTATTTTTAACTTTGATTATTTTCTCCCTCAAGTTAGTCCTTGTATTTACATCAGTCATTACTTGGTCTGTAAAGATAAAACAAAGTCTTCTCTGTAAACTAGTTTTAAATATGCTCATTTGTCGTAGGTAGAGCCTCTGTTGCCAGCAGGCGTTTATAGCCTCGACAGAGTTACCTGTTACCCAAAAATGATCCTGTATCCTACTTAAAGAAACCTACAACTCTCAAAGAAGAATCCACATCCACACTTATTGCTTTGATTTTATTTTATTTTTACTCTTAAAGAACAATGTCTTGGTTTGATAGCCAATTTATGACACAGTCATTCACTCGATTTATAACTTTGCTGAACAAGCTGGCTCGTGATGAGACCCCTTGCCTTTTGATTGTAACAATCTTGAGTCATTGCCCTGTTGTGGTATGCAGTATTTGGCAAAGTCGGCAAGTTATAATATCTGTGATTATGATAAGCCGGCTCGTGATGAGACCTCTCATTCTTCAAGATGAAGTGTATCCTTGGATTGTTCCTCTCAAAGTTGTGATTTCCTTAGCAGGGAGGAAGTCATTGTTTCCTTAAGATAGCTCTGGACGATAATGGTAGAGTTTTTGGAAGTAGTTGTTCTACAGAGAATCTTTATTTTGTTATTGATACCTTTCATTGTACTGATATAAAACAAGTTCTTCAATAAAGGTTGTTTTCTTCAAACTTTATGAAGTTGAAACTAGTGTCATATCTAGGTTAAAGTCTTTAACTGTATCTTTCAATAATAAAGATCAATTTTCCAAAATATTTGCCATTTATACAAGCGAAAAATCAAAATCTGAAAGAGAGTTGGTGTCTTTTTCGTAAATGCCTAATGTAACCATTCACAACTGGTTTTATTATGAAAAGAAAAACTATTACTCTACAAAAATAGAAGAATAATCTTCTATGGAAAATATTTCTTGAGAATTTATCCGTTGACAGGCAAAGAGTCTCTTTTAACTGCTAAATCCTGTAACACAAACGTTGATGGACCTATGACTTCTACAATTTGAAAAGGACCAAGCCACATTCTTTGAAATTTTGTATGTTTCCCCTTTTCTTCATGAGCCTTGTCCCATTTTAAAACTAAGCCTCCCATCTAAAAATATTTTCTGGTCATTATGTTTGAATCAAAAGAGGATTTTACTAGTGCTTGTTGATGAGCATCCGTTTTCTTAGCCTGTTCTCGTTGTTCTTCTAATTTGATTATTTCCATTTGTCTTAGGTGTAATGAGGAAGTTGGTACTTCATCAATGTATTGAACTAGAGACAAAGAGAGAATTGTTAAATGAGTCGAAAGAACCACTTCTTTCTCATAAACTAAATTAAAGGGAGAAGTGTCGATGGAAGCTTTTCTCATTATTCGGTCTGCCCACAAAGCATATATTAAAGATTTATGCCAATTTTTATGATTTTGGTCTACTGTTCTTTTGATAATCCTGATTAGGTTTTTATTTGTAGACTCGGCCAACCCATTGCCCTGTGGGTAATAATTCGCCAAATATTTAAGTTTGAATCCTCTTTCAAGTGCAAATTCAGTGATTGCATTTCCAAAAAAGTATGATGCATTATCGAACATTAAAGCGGAAGGCAATCCAAACCTGGTGATTATAAATTGATCTATGAACTCAATGATATTTTCAGCATTAGTCATCTTGAGTGGAACTGCTTCTACCCACTTAGTAAAATAATCTGTTGTTGTAAGGATATATATATGTTGCTTAGAAGAGTGAGGAACGATCTCACCTATTATTTCCAATCCCAACTGACTAAAAGGTTGCTCAATGTTAACTGGTTGTAGTGGTAAGGATGGCTTCTTTTGTCTCCCAGCAGTAGTTTGGCAGACTTGACATTTCCTCATGTAACTGTGCGAGTCTTTGAATAACGTAGGCCAGTAATACCCTGCGTGCAAGATTTTATGTACAGTAGCATCTCCAGCATAGTGTCCGCCTGCTGGCCCATCGTGGAGTTCCTGCAAAACTTTTTCAGCTTCAGATTTCTCAAGACATCCAAGGAGAACAGAATCATAATTTATTCTAAAAAGAATATCATTTATGAGTTGATATTGTTTGGCTTTCAACCTTAGAGCTCTTTTCTTAGTATGATCAAGGTGTGAAGGAGCATACCTGTTCTTAAGATAATAAATGATATCAGCGTATAATGACTCTGCATCGTCTAGGCTTACCTCGCACATTTGTACCTCTGCAGATGAAATTTCAGAAATTTGCGACACTCCAGCCAGCATTTTGCAAAAGCCTTGACCTCTTACAATGTTTGCTGGTTTAATTTCTATGTCATATTCTTGTAAGGCAGTAACCCAATTGGTCCTTTTCTCACCCACATCCTTTTGTACTAGAAGATTCCTTATCGCTGGAAACGATACTATAATTTTAGTATGGGTTTTGAGTAGAAAAGGTCTAAAATATTTGATTGTTTTGAAAACAGCATAAGCCTATTTCTCCACATCTGAATAATTTAATTCAACATCCTGTCAATTTGAATTGAAAAAAGCAATTGGGGCTTCCGCATTTTCTTGATTCATTTGAGTGAGTATCGCAGCATATGACCTATCTGAGGCAAATGTATATAAAATAAAAGGCTCTGAAAAAATCAGAGTTGCAAAAGATGGAGCATTAATAATAGCTTGTTTGATCAGGTTGAATGCTTCATGTTCACCTTGGCCCCATTTAAAATTTGAGTTCTTTTTAATCATGGCTTGTAAAGGAGAGACAATTCGTGAAAAATCTTGAACAAATCTCTTTACAAAGTTGATCTGACCAAGGAAAGATTGCATGGCTTTTTTGTTATGAGGTAGAGATATTTCAGAAATCTCTTTGATTCTGTTGGAATCGAAGTGAATTCTAGATTTTGACACTATGAATCCTAGAATTTTCCCTTCACTTAATGAGAAAAAAGATTTATTTGGGCTAAGTGAAATTCCATACCTTAAACATCGTTGGAATATTTGTTTCAAGTCTTTGAGATGGTCGCTTCGTTTCTTGGAATACACGGTTATATCATCCAAATAAATTACTAAAGATTTATTGACTAAACCTTTGAATGTGATGTCCATGGCTCTCTGAAATGTGGCACCAGCATTAATCAAACCAAATGGCATCTTTCGATATGCATATTTGCCCTATTTAGTTCTGAATGTGGTTTTCAATTGATCATCAGGATGTACCAACAATTGATTGTATCCTGAAAATCCATCCAAGAAAGACATTAATTCTGAGCCCACCACTACCTGCAATATCTGCTCCATAGGTGGTAAGGGAAAATTGTCTTTTTGAGAGGCCTTGTTAAGATTTCGAAAGTCAATGCAAATTCTAATACCTCCGTTTTTCTTTCTAATAGGTACCATATTGGAGACCCATTTAGAATGTCTGACGGGAAAGATTATCTTGGCTTTCAACAGCTTATTGAGCTCGGTTTTTATCTGATTTTCTAAATTGGAATGGATCTTTCTCAATTTTTGTTGGACAGGTTTTTCATTATCGGTCATTGGAATAGTATGTTGGATGATGGAAGTGTCGTATGTTTTGAGTTCATCATAGTTCCAAGAAAAAACGTTTTTGTATTGTCTCAAAAGACGAATATACGCTGATTTTTCTTCAGGGGCTAAGCTGAGGCCTAGATTAATGTTTTGTGGTTTGGCATTGGTTCCTAGGTTTACTAATTCATAATTCAAAGTTGAACTTTCGAGCTTTGAATTGGTAGACCTTTTAAACCGATCTTTCAAATCGTACAGATCTTCTAACTTGACCACCGACTTAGGTATAGCATTGTTAGTGCTATTTTGTTGCAATTGTTGATCATCTTGGTCTTCGTCAATTATTTGATTGAAGTAGGATCCTTCAGATGTAAGGAAATTTACGATATCAGGATCGTCATTGAATATTCTCCAATTTGTGATGTTATCAGGAATAGATGGTCTAAAGATTAATTCTATTGAGAATGTATCTGGACTAAAATATTCCGAAGGAATGAGCTTAGAAGCTACGTTAGCTAAAAGGTCAGTGCTTATATTCTAGAGTCAGGGAACTGATGAAATATTGAATGCTATAAATGCTCAGTCAGATCTTGAACTAAAGATTGATAGTGTTTTAAATGACCTGATAAGCAATGTATAGTATTTCGTACCTGTCTGACTACAATTTCAGAGTCTCTGAAGACTTGGAAGTAATTGATGTCTAACCTGATTGCTTTGTACAACCCTTGGACTAAAGCCTCATATTATGTTGTATTGTTGGTACAATCAAATTCGAGCCTATATGTTAACATGATTTTATCTCCTTCTGGACTAATTAGCACGCATCCTGCTCCTGCTCCTTCGTTAGATTTAGAACCATCAAAAAATAATTTCCAAAACAAAGATTTATTTACAGATCTATCTAAAAAATTGATACATTTTGAATTTATCCGTTTGAGAAAAATTTTCGACTTGGGACAATACAAAATGTTCTAAATAAGGTGATGTATCAGCATTAAAATTGCTGAGAAAAGAATCCACTGAGTAATTTCCAATTATGCTATTGTTATATGCTACTGGTTCATTTTCCCCCTCTAATTCCGTTAGTATGTACTTCTGATATAATTCTCGTTCAACTTTTATTTGATTTGGCTTACCATTGTAAGGCAGCCACATGTGCGACTAGTCAGTTGCGAAGTATCCATGCAATTTTTCTGACCAATCCCTGCTAAGAATTAAGCCATAAAATTCAGGGATATCAGCGACTAACATGTCAATAACTTGACATACCTTTGGGTTGGATGACAGCCTTATGATTACTTGATTTAGTTCGCCAATGACTTCGACTTGTGATCAATCTAGCTGAACTATGCGAACAACGGATTTATGTGATTGAACATTTAATTTGGCGCATATGGACTTTGGTAAAATATTCCATGAAGCACCAGAATCCACTAAACAATTATGTACATTTTTGTTAAAAATTTCATAAGGAGAAACGGGGGAGTATGAGATCTTGATCTTCCTCCAATTAAAGCGATGTCGTTTGGATCAATCTTGTTAGTCGCATTAGTTGGAGGTCTTCCCATGTTCTGGGAAGCTTGAGAAAGTACAGCGGCAGGCAAAGGTACAACTGGCACAGCATGTAATTCTTTCAACATTATCTTTTGTTGATGCTTTAACTTGCTCAATTCGTAAAGAGTGATGTTGGCCCTAGTCTTTTTCATGTCTTCTATAATATTGTACTCCATTTCATCCGAAAAGATCAGTGTTTTAGATGGAGTTGATGAATTTTTTTGGACTGGGCTAGTTTGAGTCGCTTTAGATGTCATTTTCTTTGTTGCGACTGTGTCCTTTGTTGCAGAGATTGCGCTCTTTGGATTTGAGGTAGTTTGGGGAGGATCAAGCTGATTTCTACTTCGTGTGTTAACTAGGAATACTTCTTGATCTTCTTCTTGTGGGAGGATGAAATCCCACATTCCTTGTAATTCTACAACTTCTTCATCATC
>APFE030357329.1:369323-406626 GCA_000404065.3 Pinus taeda | reverse complement strand
GCTACTTGCTTTTTTATGTCGACCATTTCATTGGACATGGTCTTCAGAACTTTTTGCAATCCCTCCAAATCGAATGGATCTTTTGCTTGTTTCTTCTTGGACTCTTCTTTGAAGGTGACCTTCTTAGATTTCCGTTCCTCTATCGCGGATTTCTTCTCTAGGTCTATTATACGTTTCTCTACTGTTATGGCTTCTTTCATGTTTTCGGCTAAGGTTGTTTTATTAGCCCTGTCCACGAAGATTGCTATGTTTGATGGTAAAGCAGTGATATACCATTCACATCGTACTTCTTTGCTGGGCTGGGAAGCAGTAGGAATTTTGTTTAGAATTTTATTGAAATGTAGATTGAAGTCTTTGATAGGCTCTCTAGATTCGGCCCTAAGGTTGGATAGGTCGTTGATTAACGTTGCCGTAGACCTGTCGTCACCAAACTTGGTTAGGAATTGGTCTTGGAAGATGTCCCAACTAGTAATAGATCGAGAGGGTAATGAGAAATACCATGATCCGGTTGTTCCTTGCAAAGTATAAGGAAACTGTCGAACAACAACATCTTCATTAGTAACCCCATTGAGATTAATGGATAGCATAAAGTTGTTTATGTGCTCTTTTGCTAGCATGCCTGCCTTGGGATTAAACTTAGTTAGCCATTTCTCGGGGTGGGCCGGTATTTGACTCAAGGGTGCAGGCATTAAGACTGCCCCAGGGTTATTCCATGGAGTTTGGGCCATTGCTAAACTACTAACAGAGGGAAGTACAGAAGATGATCCTTGTGGTCGGGAAGATGAGGATATTACGATTGCAGATGATTGAGGAGGAGTTGTAGGGGTTCCATTGGGTGGATTGAAAATGGTTTGAAGTGCAGGAGTGGATGGTTGACTTCGAGGTGAAGAGGTTGAGATGGATGATGTTGATGAAAGAGTCTCGCTGTTGGACCCTTTAGGTGATTTCCTTGCTCTTTTCCTTTTGGGAAGTGGTAATTCGATTGGATGAATGCCAAACATTTCACTCTTTAATCTGGTCAGGGGATGAGCAGGGTTATACTGCGAAGTCACGCTGCCTTGAGATTATTAGATCTTTGAGGAGAAATGGAAAATTGCTGAAGTTTGCGAATCAGAGATTCGACTTCAGGAGGTTCAATAATAGATTGTTCTGAAATGTCAGGGTTTGTAGCAATGGTTGATGCTCCGACGACTTCTAACTCTGGATTTAAGTGTAATGGAGAAGTCGGGGGAGATGGTGAGGGCGATTTACTCTCGGAATGGTATTTTGATTTAGATTTACTTGCCATTCTTAGTTCATGCCCTGCTTCTAGCGCCAAATGTGTTGAAAGCCCCGAAAATCGGGTCTACAACAAGGGGGATACTCGCCCGGTCCAGACCTTGGTTGGAAGCTCCTTATCCGTTTGGTATAGCATGTCCGACTGGGGATATGGGACCAGTTTCCCAACTCAGTGTGTGTGCATGAGAAAGATGGATGTTTCTGTTCTAAATGGAATACTTCTATCATAATTCTAATCTAATGCTATGCTATTGTATTCTAATAAACAGAAAAACATCTAAATTTATGCTAACTCGGGGTGTGGTGTTCCTTCTATGCGATCTAAAAAGATTTCAAACAATAACTGGTAATAAATATCATTCAGCTATTAGGAGAAAAGAATTCAATAAAGATGAACTACTTCGTATAAAAAGTTAGACGAAACAGTTGTGAAAACATATCGCATAAATGAGCTATTCATACACTAAGCATAAGTAAATAGTTATCACCGTACAAAAGTGCCAAATGATAACTCAGGCATCCACACTGTAATATTTAAACAACTAAAAATTGAGCATCACTTTAACGCATAATCAGAAATGGTTAAGAGATAAAAGTACCATTTATAACTAGTCCTACTCATGAGCTTCAAGCGACAATTGATTTATCTCTCCTTGATTTAACATCCACTAAGAGTACAGAAGTGCAACATCAGTAGCAGATATCAAATGCAAATATCAAATAAACCCTGTTCCATTCATTCACCAAAACCTCCTCTGAGGGTGCAAAAGTGCATGTTCTGAGGACAAGTTTTTGATGAATTTCTGGACCCTTCTCTAAATGCATGAGAAGGGTTTAAATACTACTAACTAAATAACTTATTTACAGAAATTGAGGATTCGGTTTAAATGACCGTCCTCTTTCTAAGCAAAACTATTTCTAAAATTAAATCTAATATCTAACTATTTCTAAATTTTCTCCTTAACGTTGCAAGCATTCAGTATTTTCTTGAGTGGAGTCGGCTGACTGTCTTCCGTCTTTGGTTTAGTTAAGAAAACAGAATCGACAAGAGCTGGCATTATCTTCTCAGTAAAATTGATGATACACTTGAGAGTCATCCAATGACTATGTGACATTACCATGTATACCTGGTAAAAATCGCATTTCAACTTGGTTAACCCTTGGACTGCTTCTGCTTTTCCTTCAGTCTTCTGTTTCCAGTTTGTTCTATCGTTGTTTTCTTGCAATTTTCAGGGCTTGCAGGTGACTGAGTAATTAGGAGCCTTCCTTTTCGAGCAAGTTTTCTTAGTGATGTGCGATTAGCGCTAAGCGCTAATCGCGCATCAGAAACTGCCTCTGTTTCTTGATCCAGGCTTCCCTGATGCGTTTTTCGCCTCTTGCGCCTTTTTCTCTCATTTGGTATAAAGCTCAAATTTTGTAAAAATAGTGATTCTGTGATCTCTTGACCCTGAGCATTAAACCGTCTGTTTCTGGTATCAACATCGTTCAGTACCCATTCAACCATGGCTATATATGAGAAATCTATGACGGATGCCTCAGAAGAGTTTTGCGTTTCTTTTTCTCCCTTAAGAGGATTAGGTGTGCCTTCTGAAATGGACATTGGAGTGTTGCCTTTCCTCCTCATAATTTTCTCCATACTGCCTTGTATGACGCTTCATCCTTCTTTCCTGTAGTTTACATTTGAGGTGGAAGCAATGATAAAAGATAATGACAGGAAAACTTTAAATGCCGAAGATATGCAAAACATGCCACCCTACGTGAACTAGTTCTTCGAAAAACACAACACCATACTTCATTAACAACTGGCAACAACTCATTAATTCGCATTAAAATGCATGACCAACTCTTGGCTTAAAAGTTTTCTCGAATAATGAGCCAGAACCAACTGCGATGGAGAGATCCTGCGATTTTGCTCTGCGATATCGCAGATCGTTGTATCGCAAATCGCAATATCATCGTGTTGTTCTATCGCAAGGTCACAGTATCACAATATCACAACATCGCAACTCTGCAGTGTCACCGTATCGCAGTATTGCAGTATCGCAGATCGTTATAATCCTTATGTGTAATTCATGTGGTTTTTGTGATGCGCGATATGCGATATCGCATATCGGTGATTGTAGAGTTTTTCAATGTGAGTGCTTTTTTAACGTATGCGATGTGATGAAGTTTCGCATCAAAATCTCGCGTTTTTTATCATTTTAACTCACTAGAAGGTACCCTATCATTCTTTAAGCGATGCGATATCTCTTAAGGAGTGAATTTTACTTTCTTCATTATGAAACTTAGGTTTTTTTTTTTTTTTTTCAGATTCTTCAAGGTATTTTCCTAAGTCCATGATGTTGTTAGTTTCATCTAAAAGGAAATATAACACTAATTGATTTTTTAGATTTTTACTGAGGGTCCCCACTTATTTAGTATTAGCAATAACACTTCATAAGGAGGGGGGTTGTTGGTGGCCACAACACCTACATAAGGAAAGGAAAAGGCTCACTGATGGTTTGGAAAACTTCTCTGACTGGATATAATTGAAATTTCATTCTAATTATGTTGGATTTAGTCCGTTATGACATTTTATTAGCTCACATGGGATTATTTGGGAGGTTTTGGGTCATATATATTGTGTATACTACATGCATGGTAGATGGTTCTAGGGGTCATACAATATGTCCAAACTCAAAGATGGGAAGGGAAACGACATTAGTGCTAAGTTGTGCTTATGGACTCGGTAACCCCATGTGAGTGAATGAGAACAAGGGGACCATTCTTAATTTTTTGTGGGGGTATTCCACCCTTGGAAGTTATATGCTTCCATCTGTATATTGGCTCAGTCTCATGCTTCTAAGTGTGGTGCAATGCCTGAAGGTGTCACCCCTGTTTTATGTTTTTAATGTGAATTGCATGTTGGCTCCATGTCATGATATTACTCTAGATCTACATAAACAAACTCTTTCTCTTTCCATTGCGTTATCAGTTGGGTCATGGGTGGGGATAGGTTTGAAGAATCAGACGAAGGGTGGTCTATCCTCTCTCATCATGGTTAAATCTTCTCCAGGTGCTAGTGCCTCTGGGCGAGGAGGTCGTGGTTGTAATTCTTAGGCTAGAAAAGGAAAGGGTACGATCTCGACTTCAAGCAAGCCTCCAAATCAAAGAGGTTGGAAATCGGATGCCTAGATCTTGCAGGAAATGATCTAGCCTTATAATAGAGGGATTCCTTTCTAGGTGAAGCAATCAATTTCATCCTGGGAGGCAGAATTAAACGAGAAAGCAAAAATTGAGCCTCTGAGAGAGAATTGAAGTGGGTTAATTCTCGATCCTAGGCACCTTGTACAAGTAGTATGTCCATCTCTTCTGGTTGATGAAAAGCATCATTGCCAAAGCCATTATGTCCAATCCTGTTGCTTATACAAAAATTAACCCCGATCTTGAGAAGATCCAGAAAGAACTTCAGGTGATACAAATGAAAATACAATAGCAGAATGCGTGCCCTGGTTGAATTGAGCATCACATTCCCTATTTAAACTTCCATGCTCAAGCGCAAAAGACCTCGCTCCGTGGAGTCATTTGAGGACTAGATGCTGACTGATCATGTTTGATATCATTTTTGTTTTTAGGACCTGATGTATATGTTGTTTCAATTTCTAGTTATAGTTATATGGTGTGTAGTAGGTTTCCAGACGTTAAGGCCTATAAGGTCATGCTAGACAAACTCAAATTGTTTAAATTTTTGGATGGCATAAAATGAAGTTAGCTCGCCAACAAAACTAGTTTCCCGCCGAACAGGTTGAGGTCACAAAATGCTTATTATGAATGTATCCTACTTGATGATTAGAAATGAATGAATGAAAGCTACTTCCATGCTTACAAAATTATTTTATTTCACAACAGAAAAGTGTAATGAATAAGGAATAATAAATAAACAGTGATTTATTTAAATATTCCTATGTATGGGTGAAAATAGTTTAATTATTTTCATAAAATGAGTAAACAAGAAAATAACATTAAATGAATTTATGGGTTGTTTTCAAGTGGGTAAACATAAATAATTTAGTAAAAGTGGCTCTTTAAATTATTTCCTAAGGTGAAAGTGGGTTTTATGTGTAAAACCCATACTACATGGTGTATTTCGATCATCCTACTGGGAAATGTCTAGGTAATTACCTTGTGGGTGATAACATAAATGGTAATATTCGAATAACTAGAAGCATAAGGGAAGGAAAAACCCTTCTTGAATGTTGAAGACAAATTTCATAATACACCATTACTTGCGGACGGAAAACCTAAAGATAAATTAAATCTAAAGAATCATTGTGATGGAAAACCTGAGGAAGGAAACACAAGAAAAACCCCTAGAAGAAGAAAAGAAACTTAGGTTTTGGTAAAAAAATACACAAAGATATTGTAGGTATAAACCTAAGATTCTAATGAATAAAGCTAGAAAAAAGGGAAATTTTCCAACCCTCATGTTTCTGTAAAAGAAATCACCTAAGAGTGTCATCCTTTGAAATCCAAACCAAAAATTGGAACATGGTTCAAACTATGCTTGGACACTTGTAAGAAGAGTCAAAGAGGCAGAAGGGTAAAAACCTTCTCAAAAACTTGAAAGAAGTAACAAGAAATAAATTTCATAAGAAATAATTCTAGATTTACCTATGAAGTGAGTAACAAGTTTGAAATGTCAACTCGAGTGAGAATTATCTCATAGTAAGTAACCTATGCATTAACTCCTCACCTTATTAAAACAAAGCTCAACCAAAACTTCTATAAACCCTCACCTACAAAATAAACATAGGATTAGGAGAATATTCTAGAGTAGAAGGATAAACTTATAAAGGGTTGAGTATGGAAAGTATGGATGTTACCTATAAGAACATATAGTCGAACAATATAGTCGAACAATGAACTTTTGTGGATATCGTTTAACAATAAACCAGTATAATGGGTTGTGGTGAGGAAGAAGAGAATGTCCCATGCTCTAAGTACGAACCAAGTGGAATTTTAGAGCTTCTAAACGTGCCAAAACGAGACAGAAGAGACACACCCTTGACCCTTGACAAATCTACATCCCGCGAGAGTGCCAAGTGCAAATGGGGAAGTAAGCAGAGCTCGAGAGGGTAGTAACCCTAACTGCCAACGGCCCAATCTCCATCATCAAGTGCAAATGGCGGAAGTGAGCAAAGCTCGATAAGATAGTAACCCTAGCTACCGATTGCTCAATCTCTATCATCAGATCGAGAAGGATTCCTTTGAATTGTGGATTCACTAACAATCATGTGGGCATCCCAGTTGTGACCTTGAAAAGTAGGTCACGTCTCTTAGATTACATGGCTTAGAAATAGAGAGTTAAAAAAAATTATATACAATATAGTGTATGGCCCGGTGGTAAAGACACTTTGGTCATTTGGTCACGTAAGACCTTTACCCCTATTCAAATTAAAGAACCCTATTCATAATCTGCCTAGCTTAGAAATACCCCTATTTTAACAATAGTACTGTGTATATGTATTAAAGGAAAAAATAAATATTAAACATATAAGTGTGTTGTAACTTATGAGGTGATACCTATTACCTAAAAAAACCATTTCTTGATGTAATAATCATGGGTATCAATGGCCTTGTATATCCATGAAGAAACAAATAATCATGGGTATCAATGGCCTTGTATATCCATGAAGAAACAAATGGAGATCTAAGGGAAAAAAAATTGGGTGTACGTTGCTTATAAATATTTAACTTACTTAACTATGAAACCCAAATAAATGGAAGAATGGAACGTGAGTGAAAGATTTATGGCTATAAGTGAAAGAGATAAGAGATGGATATGGATGGTTATAAAATAGAAATTATGAGAATAAAAATTATGATTGATTTAAATTCTCAGTGAGATTTATTGAGCAGAGAGGCTCATTCTACAACCCAGTATGACGAGGGATGTGTAAGTTTGTTGTCTATCTTATCTCTTTAAAATAAAAATTATGTTTTAAATAGAAAAATAATGTCGGCTATAATAATAATAAAATAATATTTTAAAAATTATGTTTTAATAGAAAAATAATGTCGGTTATAATAATAATAAAATAATAGAACTAAAAAAATGTACTAGTAAGATGTTTAAATCATATACTTTTCAAAAATATTCAACAAGAGATTTAAATAAACTATTTGAAGATCTATGTTAGCTAATTAATGTCAATGTCAACTTCATGCATATCTATATATAGAAAAAAATTATTAAAATAAAACATTTTAATGTTATATATAAAAAATATTCAATGTGGATTATCAATAAAATATTTTAATGCGAATTAATATTGACATATACCTAAAAATATATTAATAATAAAAAACCATTTTAATTTGTGTGATAAAATATCTATGTAAATTACTTATATATATTTTATTATATATCATTAATTTTTTTATGTATATATCATGAAAAAAGAAGTGATGATTAACATAAGTTTGCATGTGAAGATTTGTACTTAGATAAATCTATGCTCGTAAACTACTAAAACATATATGGTTAAAAAAAAGATTATGATGTAATTATTAAATGAATTTTGAGATATATGACAAAAAATTTACACTTGTTTAAACTATGGTTTTAAATGTATAAATAGATAGCTCTGAAAATATCTATTGTAAAGTATCTAAATATACATATTACACTATTCAAATTTACAATTTCAACAAATTCCTACTAAATTTTGTTTAATTTTAAACAAAATTGAAAAAACAAATTTGAAGAAATCAAAACTTAAAACAATCAAATCACATAAAAAGCCACGAATAATAACTATACTCATTAGTCCCATTCAAATAATGTATTCGAATAATAACTATACTCATTAGTCCCATTCAAATAATGTATTTTTTAGATTTTTTAGGGATATTTTTTTGGGAACGAATTTGTGCTCAAATTCAATTAAAACTTGGAAAATATTTTGGCTACAAATTTTATACGATCTAAATACTGCATGAATCTCATAAAAAAAAATCATATAAAATATGATATTTATGCTTTTCCTTCACCATTCACCAATTTATTTTAAATTAGATAACCATTATTTAATTAAAAAATAAAACAAAAAAGACTTAATTTATGTGAAATCATGTCAGAATTATTTAATAAAGGATAAAACAAAAATACTTTTTATATTGTATGAAGTTTCTGTGTTACTCGAGAAATGGCAGGCCAACTATCCAATAATCAAATCCCGAAGTCCTAAATCTAATTTAGTAGATAGAAATGTCTACTAGATAAAAATAGTTAAAATTATACTAGTTTTCTAATGTAAAATTTAATTTTAAATATTTTAATAGAATTAAAATTTAATTATTTAAATTACTTTTCAATTTTTTAATAAATTTTAAATATTTTTAATTAATTTAAAAATATAATTTCAATTAATAAAATCAAATTTTATATTTTAAAAGTTCGAAATTTTTAGAATTTTTGAGAAGATTAAGTTGTGTAATTTGCATGATTTAATTGTAATGAAAATTGTGAAGTATTGAATTAATTTATATATTCAAAAAATATTTTAAGTTTTAAAATTTAACAATTTTTTAAAATTATTTATCACCATAATTAAATAATAGAAATATCAAATAATTAAATTATATGGATTAATTAAACTTATTTTATAATAGGTCTTTCAACATTTTAGTAATTATGAAGAGAATGGTGGAGATTTAACCTCCATGGAATATACAAAAATATACATAGTAGTATTCACAAATCAAAGGTTAAGATTTATCTCCAAGTTAGTTAACTTATGTCCTTGTAATCAAATTATCTCATATTAATTAATTCAGGAAAGTGTCATATCAATACATGTCATATTAGACATGTGGTATGGATAAACCATGGTATTGGCACATGGTGCAACTAAAACTATTTACAAGTTAAGAATTTCCATGGTAAAGTGAGAGAAAATCTTCATGATTAAGAATAGTGTTACATGTTTTTTCAAACATATATATGTTTAAAGATAAAAATCAGACTTAAATTGAAAAAGAAGGAGTTGCAGCTCACAGCAGGTGAGTACTGCACCTAGAGACTACACTCAAACAAGGAGAACACTCTTTGTACACTCTACACTCATCAAATGAGTAATTACATCATTAAATACATTACTGGAGATAAGGAAGTTGCAACTAAACTCCTAAACTCTAGGATCAAATCCTAAACTAAGGAGATACATTACAACTTGTGTAACTAGTTCTCCATTAATACAAAATAGTGTTAATTATTTTCAACTCCCCCCCTAATGGAGAAAGGATTATCCTAAACTCCTAGCATCCCTCTAAACAATTCAAACTTTACACGCCCAAGAGGTTTAGTAAAAATATCAGCCATGTTATCACAAGTTTCACAATATTCAACACATGTCTCTTTTGACTGTTGTTTCTCTCGAACAAAATGAACCTGAGTATCGATATGCTTGGTATTTTTGTGAAAGACTAGATTGTATGCAAGCTTGATGGTATTTTGGTTGTCAGTTTCGATAATAGTTGATTATTTCTGCTCTTCTCCTGCATCGTTGAGAAGTCTTCTCAACCAGATAGCTTCACATGTGGCTGCACACAATGCTTGGTACTCAACTTCACATGTAGATAGAGCTACAGTGCTCTGCCTTTTGTTGCTCCATGCTATGACCCTAGATCTAATGCTGAATGCATAACCCGTGATAGATCTTCGATCATCCAAGTTACCTGCCCAATCAGAATTTGAAAAACCTGCTAGAATAACATCAGAAGTGTCAGTGTACAAAATGCCATAATAACTAGTACCACTAAGATACCTCAACACACTTTTTGCTATGACCCAGTGACTTTTGAGTGGTTTTGACATGAACTGGATCAACACACTAATAGAGTATGTCAAATCTGGTCTAGTTGTAGTTAGATATATCAAACTGCCAACTAGTTGTCTGTACATGGTGGCATCCACCTCTTTAGTATCTTTGTCACTGCTCAACTTTAAGTTCTGCTGTAATGGTGTTGCTACTGATCTGCACTGCTCCATTCTGAACCTTTCCAGCAAGCTTCCGGCATACTTCCCTTGAGTAAGAAAAGTTTGTCCAGAATTTTTCCATACCTCCAATCCCAAGCAATAATGAAGGTTTCCAAGATCTTTCATCTCAAATACTTGCGACATCTGTTGTTTGATTTCTTTGATCAGATTGTTAGAATTCCCTGTTATGATCATATCATCTACATACAAAGAAATCAAAATAATTTTCCTCTGTTTATTAAACTTGGTAGACAGATTCGGATCATTCAAGCTCCTATGAAAGCCATGTTGTACAAAGAATGAGTCAATTTTCTCATACCACGACCTGGGTGCTTGTTTGAGACCATAAAGTGGCTTTTTCAATTTACACACAAGATGTTCCTGCCCCTTTTTCACAAAACCTTCAGGTTGTACTAAATAAATTTCTTCCTTCAAGTCACCATTTAGAAATGCAAACTTAACATCTAGCTAGTGTAGCTGCCATTTGTGTTTTGTTGCTAAAGAAATTAGCATTCTAATGGTGTTTAATTTGGCTACAAGAGAAAAGGTGTCATCGAAATCTATTCCCTCTTGCTGTGAGTAACCCTTTGCTACCAGTATAACTTTAAGTTTCTTTATACTCCCATCTACATTTGTTTTTGGTTTATACAACCATTTGCATCCTATGGGGGTTTTACCTTCAGGCAATTCAACCAAATACCAAGTATGGTTTCTATTTATTGATTCTATTTCCTCGTACATTGCAACCCTCCATGCATCAGATTTACTTGCTTCCTCATAATTTGCAGGTTCTACAATGTTTACAATCTTTGACATTAATGCATAGTATTTCAATTTAGAAGATAATCGAGTCTTCCTAATTGATCTCCTTGGTAGGGGACTTACCTCAAATCTGTCTATTTCAGCCTTTTCTGGACTTGCATCTTTGATTACATTACCTATTACTTCTTCTTCTTATTTCTGCTCCTGCTCTTCATCTTCCTCACTGTTTTCTTCCATTATCAATGGAATGTGCCAATCACTGTTAGAGTAATCCTTTCCTTCTTCAACCTGTTCATAAAATATGACATCTCTGCTTGCAAAAACCTTGTGAGTCACGAGATTGAATAACTTATATGCCTTGAACTCAGTGCCATATCCAAATATACATTTCAGGGCTTTGGGATCTAACTTCTTCCTTTCAACCTTAGGTATATGAGCATAAGCATTTGACCCAACTATTCTTAATTGACTCACTGCTGGTTCTAATCCAAACAATGCTTGAAAAGGGGTTTTGAAGCCTAAAAATCTAGTAGGACTCCTATTCTGTAAATACACAGCAATGTTAATAGCTTCTGCCCAAAGACCATTTGATAGACCCTTACCTTGAAGCATGCTCCTTTCGCAATCCACAAGGGTTCTATTCTTCCGCTTTGCCACTCCATTCTGTTGTGGAGTGTGGGGCACTGTAAACTATTGCACAATCCCATGATGCTTGCAGAAATTCACGAACTCTCCCAACCTGTATTCTCCCCCTTGATCTGAGCGGATAATTTTTATCCTTTTTCCTGTCTGGTTTTCTACCATGGATTTAAACTCTATAAAATACTGAAAGGCTTGACTCTTTTTACTCAGAAAGTATATCCATGAAAATCTAGTGCAATCATCTGTAAATAAGAGAAAGTAATATGCTCCTCCTAATTACCTAGTTTGCATAGGTCCGCAGATGTCTGTATGCACCAGTTCTAAAATATCTCTTTCCTTTATATTAACATGCAAAGGGAACTCTTCTCTATGCATTTTCCCTAATGCACATCCATCACAATCCAGCTTAACATTATGGAAAACAAGGAGTCCATCAACCATACCTTTTCTCTGAAGTAGGATGAGGTATTGCAGATTAAGATGGTCGAATCTCTGATGCCAGAGATCTTCGACTGTCGATCCAGTTGCAACCATTACTTGTTGTGGCATACTTTTCACATCTAGTTTGTATAAATTCCCCATGCGCACTCATGTTGCAACTGTTTCCATCTGGCTATCCTTAATACCATAGTTAGTCTTAAAGAATTGAACTTGCATGTCCTGATCTGTAATCATTGAGATAGAGACCAAATTTTTCTTAATTCCTGGAACATACAATACATTTTTAACATGTGTAATGTCACCGCTCAATAACTTTACAGGAATGTCACCATATCGTTTGATCTCATATCCAGTATCATCTCCTAAATATATTTTCAACCCACATGATGTTTCTTCAAGAAATTCAAACCAATCCTTCTTACCAGTCATATGTGAGGATGTGCCAGAGTCGACATACCATATGTCGTCCTCATCTCCCTTTGAAGCTGAAAGAGCACAGTCAACTATAAATAGTCAAATTTTGTGGCTATGGTCCTCTTCTTCCTCAACAAAGTAACCCTTATGTTTTCTTTGTAACAATCTTTAATACGATGACCAGGTTTTGCGCAGTAAAAACATTTCTTGCTGGGAAAATTATTAGTAGACATACCTTTAAACAGTCTCTTCTGAAATGTGTTGGCTCCTTTCTACTGCTGCTGCTATGGTTGCTAATGCTGCTTCCCTCTATACTATCTCCTTTTAGCCATCAGAGCAAAGTCATTGCTCTGTGATTTCAGATTTTGTCGTCGCTCTTCTTCCTGTAGCAGAATTCTTGTCAGCTCTTCAAATGCAGGGGCTTTCTCCCTTGCTGCCAGCCCTATGATAAACATCTCGTATTCGTCATTCATTTCGTTCAACGTGATCGTGAGTAGATCTGAATTGGAAACTTTCTCTTCGATATCTCCCAATCTGTCCTTCAGGTCTTTGACTCTAGCAATGAATCCAGCAGTGGACTCATTCTCCTCCATCTTCAATGCAAACAGCTTGCCTTTGAGTGACAAGACACAGTTTGTATTCTATGTCTGGTATAGGTTTTTTATCGTCGTCCAAATGTCAGTGGCCGATTTACAGTCTCTAATATGTGGGATAACATTGTCCTTGACAGACATCTTCAATATGACCTTTGCTTTTGTCTCCCTTTTATCCCAATCTTGTTCTTGTACAACTGATCCTGGTCTCAGCTCTCCTTTAACGATCGACCACACATTTGTGCTTTCAAGTAAAGTCTGCATCTTGAATTTCCAATTGGAGAAATTCGATCCATCGAGTTTTCCAGACTCGTGGAGATACGATTCTATAATGTTATTCATATTGGGCTGATAAACTTTCTGATCCTCTGATGAATAAGTCTATCTAACTGAAAACTAAAAAAAAATCACCACATACCAGATCCGAACCTCTGTTTTGCTAAGAGAAAATTTTTTTTTACCTTCAATGAGCCACCACCGGGAAAGTCCGATCTGTTGCCACCAAATAGATCAAGAACTCCAATGTGCCACCACTGGGCAAATCCGATCTGCTGCCACAAAACAGATCAGGAACTCCAATGTGCCACCACCGGGCAAATCCGATTTGTTGCCACCGAACAAATCAGGAACTCCAATGCGCCACCACCGGGCAAATCTGATCTGCTACCACCAAACAGATCAAGAACTTTCAAAGTGCCACCACCAAGCAAGGCCGATCTGCAAAAAATTGCAAATTTTCCAAAGAGAAAGAGGCTAGTGCTTCTTGACGGCAACAAATCTGCGCTGAAAATGAAATTGGCGCAAGTAAGGCTTGATTTTCCATGCCAATAGAAATTTCTGGCGCGCTGGTGCGACTATCACTCTCAAAACCTCATTGTTCCTTACACCAACCTTTCCTTCTGCTAAAAAATGACGCGACTGTTTGCGACTAAACTGCGCCAACCCTCTCTTGTGCTCAGAGATGATCAATCATATGAGACCTGTGCTTCAGGTGTTACTACAGTCCACCTGATTCTACAAATGCATCTGTACACTCCACCGCCACTACAGTTCTGTAATCAATGATGCATCCTAAAAAAAAAAATTAAGGTTCTTCCTACTCTGTGCTCTAATACCAAGATAAAAATCAGACTTGAATTGAAAAAGAAGGAGTTGCAGCTCACAGGTGAGTACTGCACCTGGAGACTGCACTCAAACAAAGAGAACTCTCTTCGTACACTCTACACTCATCAAATGAGTAATTACATCATTAAATACATTACTAGAGATAAGGAAGTTGCAACTAAACTCCTAAACTCTAGGAACAAATCCTAAACTAAGGAGATACGTTACAACCTGTGTAACCATTTCTCCATTAATACAAAATAATATTAATTATTTTCAACTTTTAACTCGTACATTAATTTATTATATAAATTAATAACAAAATAATGATATAAAATAAAGTTATAATTTAGTTAATTGTGCCTCGCATTCTCCAATATAATGGAAACGTGTGATTTTGTTTAAGCTCAATATGGAACTAACATATATACATTAAAATTAAAAAATGTAATAAAATCATTGAATTCAGTTTATTATATAGTAATTTTGTTTTTTATATTAACTTATGAAAAACATTTCAAGAAAATTTCAAAATATACATATCCTATTAAAACAAATTTAAATAATTATCATTCATTATTAATAAATATATTACAAATTTAATTAATAAACATATAGTTAAAAACAAAATTAATTAAAAATAATATATATATAATATATATAAATATAATAATATATATAATATATATATATAATATATATATATATATATATATATAATATATAGATATCACATTAAAAAAATTATACATGTTATAACGTGTTTTGTGAAGATTTTAATAAAATAAAAAACTAAAATATTTATACAGAAAGATGTTGAATTTATTTAAATATAAGTAGTATTATTATGTCATTTCTTGCGCAGTGACATCTATGATCGCTTCCAGCTTATTAATATAGTCCATAATGTAGAATTTTTAGTCTGTACTGTGAATTTTTTTCAAATTTCCTAAGTTAACTATTGCTTTTGGTATACGTATAAATGGTGACATCAACATGCCACCACATCTCCAGCTACTGATTTCGAGGATGGTCGTCATCCTATACAATGTGCCATTAATATTCTCTAGCATGCCATTAATATTCATGTTCCTCTTAAATAATTCTATTTCAAAAATGTATGATCCTACCGCACCCTTATCTTCCGTCTTCTTTTCCATTTAATAATGATGTGATTCTCAATGGATAAATGGGGAGGTCGGAACAAATTCAATTCAGGGGTCGAGGGTCGGGGGTTGATATCATTTCTCTATTCCATCACTACTTTCACTCCTCCAACACAAAATCCAAACTAGGCAACATGAAATGCTTTGGTATCTTTATACCCAATTAAATAAATTTGATCCAACTATGATCAAATTCCCATGCAAACAACTATTTCTCTTTGGCTTGACAAACAACTAGTCGGGGGTCATAGGTACATCACTAGTTGGCGGTCAGGGTTTTAAACTCTCATGTCGAAGGACTCCAAGGGCTCAACTAGGCTGTCAGAGGTCAAGTCCAACTAACTCAACTTCAAATTTGTTTTATGGGTCCCAAACCTAGTCAGGGTTGATGTATATTTTTTTTCCACAATAGACCGCGAAGCTCCACTTCCCAGCTACTACAGAGTCTTCTAATAAGAACTTTGATTATGGACTTTCAAGTGCCTCCAAATCTAACTTGTCTATCCACTTGGTTAATTTTGCTCGGCTACATCTTATACATCACCATTCACAGTATTAAATATCTTATAACTGCATAAATAGACATGGTTCACAAATAAGGCTCATTGTCCAATGAATAAGATGGAACACAGTAAATCAATTATTTATTTAGCTTGTTATTTAACGTCATAGTAGATAATTCTAGATTATGTAATGTCCCCAATTAAATTAATTTGGCTAAGATGAATTTCTATTTTTGCAATTGGGTGTCGGGAAATATTTTGACATGTAAACTTAGGAAAAGCGGGTGGAGGGAATCCCCACTTAATTTTTG
Organism: Pinus taeda; assembly: GCA_000404065.3. Classification (NCBI taxonomy): domain Eukaryota; kingdom Viridiplantae; phylum Streptophyta; class Pinopsida; order Pinales; family Pinaceae; genus Pinus; species Pinus taeda. The sequence continues at coordinate 390,393 of APFE030357329.1, read as the reverse complement.
GAGATATGGGTGCCACGAATATTGGAGAAAAAGGAGAGATTAAATTGGTAGTGGGATGTGGGGAGCACCCAAAAAGGGGAATTCGAACCCCTTATGAAAATTGAATTGCTAAGGGAAGGAGGTTGAATTATTGGATGGAGGGACCCACATGAGGAGGCAATAAGAAATTATAAACAGAAGAGGCACAAAAGTTAATGGGGCCTTTTTTCATTTATCTATTTTCTTTTGTTGCTCAAGTTGCTTAGCTGGGTCACAAGTGTTGCTTAGTATAAAGTTCTCCACGGGGAGAACTAACCCTTGTTTCGATGGACTTCTAGTGCCACCCTAGGGAGGTAAAATCGCACCATGTTGGAGAGGATTTTGAGTGATTCATAGCCAAACATTCATCCACTCACTCACCTAGTGCATATCTTAGGAGGACGTAGGAGAGGATACACTTGGATCATTTCGGTGGTCTTCTGACTAGCAATTGTCGAGAAAATTTTGGCATAGGATATTCAGTGGGATATCATCCTTGGGAGGAGTTTGGGAGTAGAAGATTACTGCTTGAAGGCAGAACAATTTGGAGCATCTAGGGCCAACAAATAAGTTACTCAATCGACATGCATGGGAGTTTGTGGGATGAGTTTTGGAGCTCGAATTTGTCGAGAGAAATACGGAGAACCTTAGGGCACCATAACTCACCATTTTGGGAGTGATTATAGGGATTTTTTGGGGAGTTTGTAGGGAAGCTATATTTCCCCATTGTTGGAGGAGGACATGTTCTTTGGGGCCTAATTTCGGGGGTGAGAACTAGGCCAACCATTTTTTGGTTTTGTGGGTTTGTTGAGAGGAGTCCGAGGTTAAATTTGCATATTTTTCTGGGCAATATTCAGGCCATAAATCATCTTTTACTCCAACAATGTGTTTATTATCTAGCCGTTAATTGCACCTTTTTGTGGGTTTTGTGGGTGGTTGGTTTGGGGCAAATTCCTTTATGAGTTTGGATTAATATTTTTAGGAGAAGCTACAGCTACATTTTTAGGCAATTCTAAATATCATAAAGGGTCATTCTCAACATTTCTAGTGCAGAAGCAGTTGCCAATTTCTAGGTTTGCGCAGAAGGATATTCAACCGGAGTTTCCTAGCTCTTGGGGACATTTCCTCCACATGTGGTTACTCCAACTTGCTTATGCAAGCCTAGGTTCACTTGTTCCTTGCTACGTGTACTCCTTATAGTTCATAATTTAATAAAACGACTCAACTTATTTACCCAATTTCTTGGTGTTTTTGATGGTGCATCCTTAATTGTGATTTTATTTGTTATAGTCTAGTTCATGTGTTTGTTATTAGCTGTAAATTTCAATTTGGGACATTATAGTGGTATCATAGCATAATCTTGGCCCAACTGTGGGTAACTAGTAATATCATAGGATATTTGGGCATGTATACACAGTGACGAGTTACACCATACACCACCCATGGCTCAAGGGAGATTAAGTATGCATGAATTCTATGGTGGAATCTGCTAGAAAGATGAGAGGTTGGCTTAATTGAGGAAGGTGTCAGACCAGATCCATCCTTGTCCTTACAACATAGACCCTAGAGGTGTATAAGTCATGGGAGTACATCCACCTACACCATGTGGGGAAAGCCGACAAAATCTAGGCACCAGATCTCCTAAAAAGGAGCAGACAGGACATGGACAGTTAGAGGGTGAGACCAGGGAGCACTTTTGTTGTGGAGACCCAGATTTAGATATCAAGAGCATGACGAGGAGGTTGAGCATGATGCTGATAGCTCACATGATGGTGAGGAGCACATTGATTTACCCAGTGTGACACAGGAGTCACCATTATTCAAGATCTCTTTCATAGCCCTAGTTAACACCTTGGTGGAGAGAATAAAGCCTACACACATAAAGCCATCTACTCAGGAGGTGACACCAATGGACGATATGCCAACAATTGTTGAGGTATTCGGAGCTGTGACCTAATTTACAGGTGATAGATTCCCACGACAGTCCCATCAGTTTTAGGCCGACCTTCTAGCATTAAAAAGGAAGGTCATGCTAGTGCGAGAGGGTAGAGGAGCTGGAGGGCATGAGGGCGGTTTGTTCGAATTCCATGACCAAATTGACTCAGATTGGGTAGTAGTTTGATTCCCTATTGGTGCAGCTAGAGTGCACATTGGGGCATGAGAGCAGCCCTCTTTGGGAGTACATAGACAAGGTTGGTAGCACTGTTAGATTACTCTTTTCCATTAGACAGAGAGAGACAGAGCTACATAGTTAGATTTCACGTGTTAACTAGGATAGAAATATGAGACGACTTGAGTTGTATAGGATGCAGCACCCGCATTCTGGGGTTGTTCTATGTGTAGGAGTTCATGCATTCGATCCCTCTCTTAGGGTTGGATTGTGAGAGATTCTGAGTTGGTACCCAGTGGAGTGGGCTATCGAGATGGTAGTGGACCCAGGTGTAGCTCATCAAGAGTTTCCAGGCAATGGGGATGTCGAAAGCCCAGATTGGCATTGGGATTCGAGAGGGACCACCTATCATTTCCTAGGTATGCAGGTTGACTACGACCTAGATAGTATAGTTGATCTCGCAGTTGAGCATGTACATTCACTAGGGGAGGTTGGGTCAGTAACAATGGCCAACCAGTTCTTGGGAAAACTCCTTGGGTTGTCTTGGTATGACAATTATACACGAGGTATCAGGATGATCAGCATACTTTGGGAGGAGTTTATCAAAGGAGGTGGCATAGGCAGGCCACTAGACAGTGCCTTATATGGAGCTGGGGATTGTTTGCATTTGTGTGGGGCACATAGGACACAGAGGAGCAGAGCACTAGTGGCATATCTATTGACACCTAGGGAGATTCACTTCTTAGGTCCCTTAGGGAGGAATTGGAGTAGAGGTCCCCTCATTGAAGAGCATGGTTATGCGACAATGGATCTGATGATACAGGTTGAATGCAGGCTTATGCATATGGACACAACTTTAGGCCATCTCATTCAGGGACAGGTAGGAGCATCTAGCATGGAGCAGTGATCTGCAGATGGGCATGGAGATGCATGGGGGTGTGTCGTAGTATGTTGGGCTACATTATGGAGTGGGAGGGCCTCACATCCCATTAAGTACATGCGAGGAGTGACAAGCATAGTTCCACACCCATGACACAAGATGGCACATGATGGTACGATAGGAGCATGGGCTACCCAGCTATGTGCACAGCTAGGTCGCAACGCACATGGGCATGAAGAGAAGTACATGGATGATCAGTGGTATACAGGGGCATATAGTGCTACACAACGAGGTCATGGAGTGTCACCTTTGGGGAGACTTATGGACAAAGATTTTGGCTATACCTTTGGGTGTAGTTCACCCAAGATTGACATGGATGTGGATGAGCAATACTTGAAAGTATCCATAGGGACTCACACACCCACCCCTCTTCTGCATAGCTTACAAGAACATGAAATCTTGTTGTTTTCCTTTGACACTCTGGGCATGAGCAGCAGGGGATGTCAAACTCACCCGAGATATTTGGATGACACTCAGTGTGCTAGGGGAGAGACGTCTCGGTGTTGGCATTGGGTCAGTACACGAGTTGGAAACCATAAGTTGATGGATGAGGTGATCACTTGTAGGGATGACATATCGTTCATCGTTGGTCCTATGCCTGGGTAGATGGTCATAGGGGAGACATGTATCACTCTTTACACACAGCATGCGTTATGAAACTAGCTCATAAAAATATAGAAAAGATACATGAATGCCTTATAAATAAGCCTCTTCAAGGGGGAAACCTCCTTTACATTACACAAATGAACAATTCTTGGATGATACAAATGACAAGACCTCCTTTCTATACATAGGAGTCTAAGGGGTCATAATATTAATCAGAGCCAACATAAACAATAATAATGTAAGGGCACAATAATAACAATAGTGGGCTTCTATGGGGCACAATAATAACAATATGGGGACTACATGGGCACAACAATAAAATAAGGGAGTTGTACTAATAACAATAAGGGGTTACACTAGTAGTATAGGGACCTAACATGCCCCTCTCCTTCAAAAAGTGTTGTCCTCAATGCTTGAGTAGTTATTGATGCTTCTGTATAGAATTCTTGTCCTCACATGTGGAATCTCCAGCAGGTAAGTTATTCCATTTAAGGAGATACTCTGAAATTGATCGATTTGTAGCTGTCAGGTTCTTGTTTCTATGACTGCCCCATGATCTAATATGATTTTTCCTTCCTCGCCAAAATCTGGAAATATTGTTTGAACTAGGACCTTCTGTAACTTTTGAATGAGTGTCCACACTTCTTCGTCCTTCTTCCATTCATACCTTGTTTCGTTTATCCAATCTAGTTGGATAATAGAAATGGCGCACAACAATGCTTCCATATCCTCATCCTTTCTTGAGAGTGCATCTGCCACAACATTTTGCTTCCCTTTTTTGTATATGATTTCAAAGTCATAACCCAACATCTTTGTGACCCATTTTTGTTGCTCTTCAGAGGATAATCTTTGTTCTAAATTTTTTTTAATACTATCATGATCTATTTTACCTTAAAGTGTCTTCCCATTAGGTAAGGTCGTCATTTCTCAAGTGCGAGTAGTATTGCCAACATTTCCTTCTCATAAATAGCTTTCTTGAGGGACATTTGTTTGTATGTATGTAACCATAAAAATACCCAATCGCCTACATAAAAACTTCTTTCATTGCAATGTTGATCTGCCTATTGTTTCATTCGATTCTACACCAAAGTGGCATTATCTTTAAAAGTTGGAGAACTTGTTGTTGATGCTCGATGTGATCTTTCACTACTTGAATCTTTTTCTTCTTGATATGTCCTTCTATCTCGAGTGTTTTAGGAGTGGTAATTTCTTCTAGTGCATTACAAGATATGGTCACATTCATTTCTTGGTGCTCTATGTGATCTTTCACTTCTTGAACATTTATCTTCTTGATATGTCCTTCTATCTTGATAGTTTGAGGAGTGGTAATTCTGTCCATTTCATTTCAAGATATGGTCAGATTCATTTCTTCTTTCTTGATGTGGTCTTTCACTTCTTGAACCTTTTTCTTCTTGATATGTCCTTCTATCTTAAGAGTTTGAAGAGTAGTAATTCTTTCGAATGCTTTACAATATATGGTCAGATTCATTTATTCTTTATCTCAGGTTGGTTCCTGGTGTATATACTCTTCATTTGGCATTTCTTGATCCTTTTCTTCCTCCTCTCCACAATCAATGTAAAATAATTTCTTCTCAGCACACATATGACCTTTAATGTATTTGTTATCACAATTGTAACAAATCCCTTTTTCTCTTTTTTCTTCCAATTGTTGTGGTGTAACCCTTGTAGATTATGGAAGGCTAGGAGAAACAACACTTCCATCTTTATAGTTCTAAGGGGTAAACTTGTTGCCATAATTTTGCTTTCCACTTTGTAACAAAACCCTTTTTCTCTTTTTTCTTTCAATTGTTGTGGTGTTGCTCTAAAGAAGATGTTGCTCTTTGTATCACCATAATGTGCTATAATTTCCTCCATGAAAATTGACCACGTAACAAGTGGTTTATGAGAACAAAGCCCTTTATACCATAAAAATTGATCTTGTTCTAAATATGAAGATGAAATACATACCTTTTATAACACTGGTACACCATGTAGATCAAAATATTTCTCCATATGTAATATCCAATTTACCGGATCCTTGCAATCAAACTTCCTCATCTCGATTTTTCTTGATTTTAGGAGCTCAATCTTGAAACGACTGTAACTCTATAATTTCAGATCTCCAAGTTCTAAAATTTCTTCTTGCGTTAGCTCTCCTAGTTCTGTTTCTAAGCCCGCAAGTGTGATCAAAATTTGATTATCCAAAAAAGAGTTATGCCAAATCTCCCACGATGACCTGTTTATAGACTAGTTTTGTAGATCAAACTTGTATGATGTGCCACATCTCATTGTTTCGACCTTAGTACCTGAAACTAATACATAGGAAACTACACGAAGTTCTCTTTCTAAAACTTCTTACGAAATTTCAATCTGATGCTTAGAAAAAAAGTTATGACGATTTTCCCTCGATCACCTATTTGGAATTTAATTAGAGAGTCTGCAAAATCTCTAACTTCCTCAGATCATATATCTAAAAATATAGCGAGAAAAGATCTGCAATTTGCACCCAAGGTTTAGCACTATTTCGTCTCAAATAGGGTTTTTCTTAGCTTCTGAAACGTTGCAAAAAAAATGTTATAACGAAAATGTCAGGATGACTTGTTTGGAGCAGTGAAACCCTAGAATCCAAAGCTTTAATACCAAATGTTATGAAACTAGCTCACAATATGATAGAAAAGATAGATGAACATCTTAGAAGTAAGCCTCTTCGAGGGGGCAACCTCCTTTACATTACACAAACGAACAATTCTTGGATGATACAAATGACAAGACCTCCTTTCTATACATAGGAGTCTAAGGGGTCATAATATAATCAGAGTCGACATAGCAATAATAATGTAAGGGCACAATAATGATAATAGTGGGCTTCTATGGGGCACAGTAATAACAATATGAGGACTACATGGGCACAACAATATAATAAAGGGGTTGTACTAATAACAATAAGGGGTTACACTAGTAGTATAGGGACCTAACAACATGTATGGACCATACATGAGCAGAGGATACTGTGTATGGGTGAGATAGTTTTCTAGTATTTATGTGGATTTTTGATATTGTATTAGCAAATTCTCCAGAGGGCGGGTGGCTGAACCAGTGACGATGGTTGGCGGGAATAGGATGGTTCTGCATACGCCAAGTGGATTTTGAGCATCAGATACCCATCTATTGGTTGCATTCAGAGGGTAGCTATTGGGCACATGTGGTTTCCAGTGGCCATCGATACTACATAGTGGCAGGCACAAGGCAATTTAGCATGCCCCAAATTGGTTCATGATATATGGAGCCTATATATTAGGGGCATACAAGGACTAGAGATGAGGGTCAAAGGGATTCCAGCAGTTTTCAGAGCCATATCGCAATAGGTGTGGCTATGGGATGCAGGGATTCATTTGATCGATAGACCACTTTGTCTTATGATGACCAGAGTCGTGGCAGAGAGTGATACAGTTCTCTCTTGGAATGAAACATGGGGGTTCACAGAGGGATTCATCATATGGGCGATCAAACATTATTTTTTGCTACATAGGTTCAGAGTTAGATTTGGATGGGTAGGCTTTGGCGTCATGGAGATGTCTAGGCAAGATGTATCTCGCCTCTATCTGTATTTCACCATCGGGTTCTCGGAGAGGAAGATAAAGTGCACACACAATGGGAAGTTGGTTCAAGCCAGGGTGGTGCAACTAAAACATGGTGGCACCTTTCTAAGGGTAGCATGGGACCAGGGCGTCACAATACTTGGCATCTCAACGACCCTTAGGGATGGGTTGGTTGCTATAGGTGGAGATCACTCAGATCTTCCATGGGGCTTTTGTGGCTTGTTGATGGTGTGGAGGACGTCATCAGCATGGAAGGTTGGCCAGTAGGAGGATTTCAGGCATCAAAAATTTTAGGGGCTAATATTCGTAAGTGGGCTACTTTTCCATGGTTTTTTCAAAAAAAAGATTCACCAATTTCCATTTTTTTCTAAAAATGATTCACCCAAATTTTATAGTATAAAATTATTTCAACTTAAAAATTGTCAAAATTGTATAAAGACTATATATAAAACTATTAGAAATTTTCCTGTTTTTACAAAGATATCAACAAACATCTTATAATTTTCAATTTGGGGACTAGTAAGATTTACCAAGGTTTCTAAACACTAAGGCAAATTTTCATGCTTAAAATTCTCCCTGATTTCAGGAGGAGCTCATGCAGGGGAGACTTCATTCACATAGGGAGTGGGTTGTATCTTTAGGGGACCACAAAGAGAGTGCATGAGATGGGCTACTTGGTAGGGCAGCTTCATGAGGATTTGGAAAAAAAATTACAATGTTGAGATGCTCTACTTATTGGTGGTAGACAGAGGTATTCTAATGCCTATATCTAGCACGATGGTGAGTGGATCAAGGGGTGCTTCACGTTGATCAGGTTAGCTTGTGATCCTGGTATCGAGGGACTCCTTCAGTATAGGACAATGCAAAGTTTAGGGATGATCCAGTGGTACATTTGGGACCTTGGTATTATGTGTAGTGATTGTTGGTGTTAGCTGATCGAGAGGGTGTTTGTTCAGGCATTACTTGAGCACAAGCAATTTTTGGTGGGGAGGACTATAATTTCCCCAATTAAACTAATTAGGCTAAGATGACTTTCTACTTTTGCAATTGGGTGTTGGGAAATATTTTTGCATTTAAACTCAAAAAACGTGGGTGGAGGGAATCCCAACTTAATTTTTGGAGAGATGGGGAACACGAACATTAGAGAAAATGGAAAGATAAAATTCGTAGTGGGATGTGGGGGCCACCAAAAAAGGGGAATTCCAACTCCTTAGGAAAATTGAATTACTAAGGGAAGGAGGTCTAATTATTGGATGGAGGAACCCACATGAGGTGGAAGAAGAAATTATAAATAGAAGAAGCATAGAAGTTATTGGGGTCTTTTTTCATTCATCTACTTCATTTTGTTGCTCAAGTTGTTTACCTGGGTCATGAGCGTTGGTGAGCACAGAATTATCCAAGGGGATAACTCACCCTTCTTTCAGTGGATGTCAAGTGCCACCATAGGGAGGTCAAATCGTACCACATTAGAGAGGAGGTGGAAGGATTCAGAGCCAAACATTCAGTCACTCACTCAACTAGTGCGTATTCTAGGAGGATGTAGGAGAGAATATGCTTGGATCATTGGAAAATTTTGGAATAGGAGCTTCAATGCGATATCATCTTTTTAGAGGAGTTTTGGAGCAAGAGGCTCTTGCTTAAAGGCAGGAGGATTTGGAGCATCCAAGGTCAGCACAAAATTTACTTAGTGGGCACACGTGGGAGTTTTTCGGACGAGTTTTGGAGCTTGAATTTTTCAGAAGAAATAAGGAGAACCTTGGGGCAGAATAATTCAACATTTTGGGAGTGATTGGAGGGATTTTTCTGGGAGTTTGCAAGCAAGACGTATTTCCGAGTTGTTAGAGGAGGACATGGTATTTGGAACTGAATTTCAAGGGTTAGAACTAGGCCAAACACTTTCTGGGCTTTTGTGGGTTTTTTTAGATGAATCCGAGGTTAAATTTGCAGATTTTTTTGGGCAGTATTCAAACTAGAAATCATCTTCTTGTCCAACAGTGCGTTTTATTATTTAGTCGGTCATTCTCAACATTTACAGTGTATCAGTAGTTGCCAATTTGTCAGTTTGCGTAGAAGAATACTGGGCCGAAGTTTCCTAGCTATTGGGGACATTTCCTCCACTTGGGGTTGCTCCAACTTGTTTATGCAAGCCCATGTTCACTTGTTCCTTGCTACATGTACTCCTTACAGCGCATAATTTAATAAAACAACTCATCTTATTTGCCCAATTTCTTGGTGTTTCTGATGGTGCATGCTTAATTGTGATTTTATTTGCTATAGCCTAGTTATGTGTTTGTTATTAGCTGTAAATTTCAATTTGGGACATTACAATTACGTGAAATGACTAAATTTCTCACTCCCGAAAAATTGAAGAGTTTTAAAAGACACAACATTGACATTCATGAGAACTACATCGTCGAGAACATTCAAGTTGTTCTTTGTGAGTTTTAAATTGATTTCATGATCAGTCTATGTTGAAATAATTAGGTTTGGAATTTTAGAATTTTAATTTAATTATGGTTAATTATGACATAGATACTATAGAGTAGCAACATCTTGAATACAAGTTAAGTTAGGTATGCTCTAAACAGATAAATATTATCAAATTAAATATCTGATAAAGGATTTGAAAGAATTGAAAGAATTGAGTGATGGTTTAGAATAGATCTAGGGCCTTCTCTGAATATATTTCATAAAAAGAAGACATGCAATGGAATCTCGAGGTGGAGTTGGCATAGTCAGAAGTGTTAGAGTTTCGGTTTCATTAAAAAATGAAGGAATACCAAGGCTGGACCCCGACCTCAAGTTGGGCCAACCTTCCCACATTACTGTTCCCAAATGTGCTCTTTTAATTCTCAAATTCCAGGCTCCCAGACACAGATTTGAGGTCGGTGTCAGTTTATATAGACGTACGAGCTCGGCCCGTTGTTGTAGGATATGATAGTAAGAATGTTACTTGAAAGAGAAAGAGAGATCTGGATTGTGAATAATGAAAGAGAAAGCGATATTCAAGAAATAATCGATTTGACCATCAAAATTTGCTTTGAATTTTATAATATTAACCCTTATGCAAATTCATTTTCTTTATTCTGTTATTATTTATACATGTCAACGTTTGACCATCAAATGTCCATGTCATTTTTCTGCTTGTATTTACTATTACCCATTGTGTCAATTCGTTGTGTTATTTTGTTATAAGATTTACGATAAGTTTGGCATTCACATCCATCTTCATCTTGCAGAATTATATCATAGTGTTGAACCATGTGCCACATGCACTATTTTTCTTTAGTTCACATGAATTCAGAGTCTCTTAAGTTTTTCAAACATATAAATGTGCATTGTCGTTATATTACATCATTAATATGATGGGGACGATGTTTGAATTGTATGTTGTACTCTCGTTATGCAAGATATGCATTCATAATAATCATGGTGTTATATTACATCATTAATATGATGGGGACAATGTTTGAAATTGTATGTTGTACTCTCGTTATGCAAGATATGCATTCATAATAATCATGGTCTTTACAGTGCACGCAAGAATTCAAAGAGTAACATCATTTAAAATTTCACCATAAACACAAACACTTTAATTTATTGATTCATGGATAGTCAATGCTAGTAGCAATTATGTAAATGTGCATGATGAAAATAATGCAGACCTCGACAAAACAATCAAATCCTCATACATATTGCTTCTTTCTTAGCCTCATCTTTTGGGCAAGATACTTGCAACAACTGCTTCAACAATGCTTCAAATTCTAAGGATTCTACATATCAAAGCTATGATACCACTTTGATGCAGTGTACAATGCTTATGGGACCCTTCTCTCCTGTTATTTTTCTAGTAAATGGGAAATTTTTTGGCTAATCATCCTTCATGTTTCTCTTAGTATTAGAGTTTAGAGCTTCGTGCTCTCTCGGTGCTTCACTTTTGCTGGACGCTATGGACGGATACCTTGGCCACAAACACAAGTCAGACTTCCAACCGACCAAATTCCAGCAGTGAGAAGCACCATTGGTTTGACGATCTAATCTTTAGTCTACTGAGGCCCTGGTGAATTTGGAAATTGAGAGAGTGTTACACATGGAAATTGAGAGCCATAATTCACCGCCGCCTCATCCCTCTTCATTATGCAAGCCAAAGAACACCATAAAATAGAAATACTCAATAGATTATTAAGTCTAAACTTTCAGATAAATACACAAATGGATCCTTTTACAATTCATGGGCGTAGACAAACAACTCTTTCCGAGACTGGCGTACCTTATATCATTTTAGATTAAGAAAAATATTCCTAGTCAAACAAAATAGTTATAACTAGCCATTGTACCACATGTTGCAATTAGAACGCCTTAAGGCAAGAGCCTAGGAAAGAGTAGCTTAAACAATGGAAGTAAAATTTCCATACTAGGAAATAGTAGTTTAGATGATGGAAGTAAAATTTGTATACAATTTTATTTAATTATCTAAGTTTGAGATGGGCATCTTAACCCTAAGGGTACAAACATTTTCAGAGCCTAGGAAAGAGTAGCTTAAACAATGGAAGTAAAATTTTCATACTAGGGAATAGTAACTTAGATCATGGAAGTTAAATTTTTATACAATTTTATTTAATTATCTACGTTTGAGATGGGCATCTTAACCCTAAGGGTACAAACATTTTCAAATACTGGGGGCTTGTACCCCACATCCAAACCAATGGTAAAAGATGGGCATCTTAACCCTAAGGGTACAAACATTTTCAAATACTAGGGGCTTGTACCCCACATCCAAAACAATGGTAAAAGATGCTTCGTGCTCAAGCTCCAACTCAAATTGATCAAGGAAATGGAAAGATAATAAAGTTTTCATCCAACCTAAATGAACAAGCTAACATAACCATTATTTTATTATGACTTATTATAAAATACAACTAACTATTTTTTATAATTTAATAATAACTTAATAACCTTATTCCAAAATAAACCACTATTAACTTAAATATATTTAAATTTTATATTAAAATATATAGAAACATATTTTTTTAAAAACAAACATTTCCAATGATACTCTTATCCATTAATCTATTGCTAATGATTGTAAAAAATAGATTATGCCCTAGTTCTTAATTTAACACACAACAAAAGTCACACTTCCAAAAATAGTCCCTTTCATGTGTATAATATGAACCAACAGACATTTCGAGTAATTCATCATAAATGTGTACACTAAGTTGGACCCTGGCGCTGCTTCCTCTGGGATCCTTCTAGATTCGTTCAAATCTCCTTCCATGTTTCTTTCCATCTCATAAAAACGATTAACATCACGTCGTTATTAATATTTTACAAAACATATTTCGCACTTTAGCAAATGCTCCCTCGCATTTATAATATGTCTGCATAATGAAACCCTAAATGAACATTTCGTAGGTTTATGATTTAAAAGCAAATTAATATTAATATTAATATTAATGTCTAGCAATAACCAGTTAGCTGACATGTCTTCTGAACAAGAATATTAACGGTTTTACCGCTATTCACGGCTCAAACATTCCAATACACTTTTCATGCAGTTCATTCTCATCTCTTTCTCATTATCAAAAAATTTAACTGTATTTTTTATTATAATAATAAATATAGAAACCGATTATAATAATAAATATAGAAAGCTACGAAAATTTCAGAGAAAAAGCATGCTATTGTGCTAATTTAATTAATCACAAATGCAGGTTAAGTTAATGGAACTATAATCACTGCACAGTATAAAAAGACATTTACAACAAAGAAGCTATTAAATTAAAAAAAAAAACCAAAAGTCCACCGTTACGCGTTTCTATATAAAGAAATTTGAACGAAAGAATTTTCTAGCAGAAATATATATAAGTATGATAGAAACAAATAGTAATAATAATATTAACTTAATATAATTTAAAGATATATAACACAGAATCCGTTAGAAATCTAAAAATTCTGTTTATAAAGAGGATTTATTTCCTCTTTATGTCTCGATAATAATGCAGAGCGACCTCTCACACCTCAATTACGAATAATTCATGGTGCCCCGTGGATTCAGGAAGTGGTTGGTCGTGAACACTAAATTCTGTGGTGCATCGTAAAAATCGTTGTAACGCTCCCATAGTGTTAGAGCCACTCAGCCACTTTTTCCGAAATACTGTAACTGAAAACAACAGAAGAAATCGGTGCACAGTCGTTAAGAGGACAAGAGAAGGGTAAACACAAAGACCTCTGACTCTGGACATATGTCAGCCTTATAGAAACCCCGATGTGAAGGGAGCACAACCGCGATAGTGTAACCTCGCTTTCGCAACTTCTGCAAAGCGGGAGCAAAGTCCACATCGCCAAAATTTAAAAGAATCAGAGCAGGGGGGCATACAGTTGATTTCCTTTGACATACGACTGTAGTCTTCATAGGTGGAGAAGGTAATGATCACTCTCTTCACTCTACTACGAACAATTAGTTGAAAATGTTTCTTAACAAATCCATTGGAGCTCTCCCACCGGTATAGAGCAGTTTTCTATGTTCCACATAATGGCCACCGACAATTTCATGTCAAGGTCATCCATTTCTTCTGCTGCTTCTACCATATTGAAACCAGGAACTATTGTACTGAACTCGGTAACTACAATATTGAAACCAGGAACTATTGTACCGAACTTGGAGATAAAAAGAAGCAACTGTTCCATGAAGCACGGAAACCCACCCATCCTGTGCCACGTCATGATGGAGCGGTTGCGGAAAACCAAGCCAGGGAAGCAGTTGTGGAGAACCAGGCCAATGAATTCAATCTGGCCGCAGACAAATAAACACACCCCAATTGCATGCCACGTGATGGAGCGGTTGTGGAGAACCAGGTCAAGGAATTCAATCTGACGGCGGACGTTCTCTCAATCGTCTAACATTTGATCCGACCCTACATATGTGCAGAGTGGTATCCAAAGGAATTGTTTTCAGAGGGAAATGCCTTACGGCATAACTAATAACGTTTTTAGAAAATTTACATTTTTTTTTTGAACTAGAGGGCATCTCATGGTTATCAAATATTTACATTTCTCCTCTAGAACACCTCAGTAAAACTAATAAAATTCCGCGGTGAAAAAATCTTATCCTGAAATGCTCTAATTATAAATAACAATGAAAAAATAAATTTATGCATTGGGATTACAAATTTTCAGTGAAACCAAAACTACATAACAAGTGCATAATAAAAATAGAGATCCAATTACCACTATTCATAAAAATAAAACAGTCCCATCTCATTGTCATGCATTCCATCAAAGGATATATGAAAGTCTCAAAAATAAGGTGGTTTCCCTATACTTATTTGTTTCCAATATTGTAGACCATCCTTAGCCCCGTTCATTCCCCATTTAGTCTTATTGACCCACAATAAGGAAGAAGCATATATGCACTTCTTCTTTTTCATTCTGAACAAAAGGATTGGATTGCCTAAGTTGAAGATATAACTAAAGTCTTAATGGACATAGAGAAAGTAAATTGCATTCTAGAGAACAATGTTAGAGTTATCTAAGAAACCAATTTAGTTTTCATGTTGTCTGAGTAGTTTTACTTTTTTTCCAATGTGTCATATTATACATTATACATCAGCTATAGAATAGAGAAAGTTGAAAAATTCAATATGTAATTTTGTATCTTTAATTAAGAAGATAAAATAAGTTGCAATTTTGTTTATTAATTTAAAATTTTCAATGTGTCACATATTATACATTATACATCAGCTATAGAATAGAGAAAGTTAAAAAATTCAATATGTAATTTTGTATCTTTAATTAAGAAGATAAAGTAAGTTGCAATTTTGTTTATTAATTTAAAAGTAAAAGCAATGATATTTTTTTGTTATAGTTTTAGGATATCTAAAAAATCATTTTTTATTAACAAATAATTAAAAAGAGATAAAAAACCTTTATTGAAAAACCTGAAATAAATAGCTTTTATTAAAAATAATTATTTATTATTTTAATAAATTATAATTAAAATGTATTATTTCAAATAATTTTATTTTCACGATATTTTATCAACTAAAAAATTAAAATCAACAAATTTATATATGAAAATAAGCAATGAATATCACTAAATGGCTCTTATTGATAACATGTATAGATTCATTTTAATTCTAGATTTATTAGGCGTTGAATAAACTTTTTACTAAGTACAAATTTTTTCTAAATTTTACATTAAATAAAAATTTGTATTTTAAAAAAATTTAGAAATTGATACCTTTAATAATAAATCTATACTAGTAATTCTTTAAACTTATTATATAATTTGAAACATTTAATTTATATAACCTTGCTGGACCTAATTTTACAATAAATTGACAATCCTGTTTATCCTGACATTCACAGTGACAACTTTGGCAAGTATTTCATTTATATAATACTTGCTAGACCTAATTTTACAATAATTTTACAATCCTGTTTATCCTGACATTAACAGTGACAACTTTGGCGAGTGTTTCAACTCTTCGGACTTCGGACCACTAAAGGACTGAGTCTGATGAATCATCAGTACGTCACCTTTATCTTATTACGATCAACTCAAACGGGTACACTGAGGCGCACAACGTGTCAGCAGAAGATCCAGATTCCAGAGCTCTTAATGGGTCTTTTCTGAACAATTAAAAGGACGATACGGAAGATTCCCTGCGCCCACACGGACTCCAAACGCAGATTTGATTCTGATGTCGCATAAAAGGGTTGCCACGTCATAGATGTCCTCAATTTGTCATCTTGGGAAAAGAGCAGATTCATTCCGAACCATTTGCGCCGAACCCAAACAATTATCGTTGAAATAGTTATTATGGAAAACAGTCGCGGTGGTCCGTCTCCGTTTCGTACGGGCCCAGTATTGACACCTCAGATGGGACGTGTGGGTAGCCACCAAGCAGGAAGGCCATCAGGCAGGCTTGGAATTTCAGTTTTATCTGGCTTGCTAAGTGAAAATTTAATGACAGTTATTTGATTTCGACGCTAGGATTTAAGTAAATTTTTGAGTGGTATTTTTGTGTTGTTATATGTAATTTTTTTATAGCAATGAGGAGGTAAGCTTGAATAGATTAGTACTCTAGTTTTATAATATCAAAAAAATTGTTTCTCGTTATCAAATATTTTAACTATTACAATAAATATGAAAACCTACCAAAGTTTCAAACGAAAAAGTCTTGCCATTGTGTTATGTAAATCAGTATTAAGTTGATATTTCATAGTTTTATGAAAACCTACAAAAATTTCAAACCAAAAAATCTTGGCATTGTGTTACTTAAATCAGTATTAAGTTGATATTTCATAGTTTTATGACCGTTGCAAATTACAATAAATATGAAACCTACAAAGATTTGAAAGCAAAAAAACATGCCATTGTGTTATGTAAATCAGTATTAAGTTGATATTTCATAGTATTGTGTTATGTAAATCAGTATTAAGTTGATATTTCATAGTTTTATGGTAGTTGCAAATTATAATAAATATGAAACTTACAAAAATTTGAAAGCAATATGATATTGTATTGTGTTATGTAAATGAATGTTAAGTTGATATTTCATAATTTTATGGTAGTTGCAAATTTTCGAAAGAATTTATTAAATATTAACAAAAGGTATTTTTCATTTAGTTAAAATAAAAATTTCTATTGTATTAGTTTATAAAAATAGAAAATTGTTTAATGGTTTTTGCAACAAAGAGTTTGTTAGGGCTAGAAAAACAAATAAATTTTATGCAAAGAAATAAGTTAATATGTTTAAACCAAGTAATTGCAAAGACATAATCATTTTATAATTAAGAGAGACATTTAGAAAAAAAATAAAAATTATTGTTAAAATAAATAAATAAAATTATTATTACAGGCAATAATAAGGATATTTAGAGCAAAGAATTTACTAGAAAAAAAAAATGATGAAAGAAAAGAAAATAAATGTGTTAATGTATATGCAAGTGTGATATACACTTATTGGAGCAAAGAACTTGAAGAAATAAAAAAATAATAAGTTAATAAGGATATTTAGAGCAAATAATCTACTTAGGAAAAATAACATAAAAGAAAATAAAATATGTGTTAATGTATATGTAAGTGTGATATACATGTATTTGGAGCAAAGAAAGAAAGAAATAAATAATAAGTTAATAAATATGGTAAGTTTTATGTAAATATCTAGAGTGTATAATTAGTTATAAACCAAAAAAGATATTAAAAAATGTAATTGAGTTGAGAGGCTCATTGAGCAAAGAGGCTCATTCTACAATCTCTTTAAAATAAAAAATAAAATTATGTTCTAAAAAAAAATATTATAAGGCTATATTTCAAAATATGAATATGCTCTAAGTAATTAGAAGAAAATTGTGTAAAATCAGAGTTAATTTTGTACTTTTCAAAAAAATATTTCTACAAGAAATTAAATAACTTTGAATCTAGGTTAATCTAATTTATGACAAATCAACTTCAATATATCCTATATATAAAGAAAAAAAAAAATTATCCTTAAATTTATTTTGTATTAGAAATTTGATCCCACTTGAATCAAAATTAAATTAGGACTTAAAATAAATCTATCTTAACAATATGTAAATCTTTTAATAAGGGAAAAACAAGTAATCTTTATTAATTTATTTTTAAAAAACATTTATCTTCTTATTAAATATAAAAATGCACATAATAATACACTATTAAACAAAAAAATATGTAATTATAAAATATTAAATATTTTAAACTAATTTGTTATAATATATTGTAAGCATCATATTTATTAGGTTGAATGTATATTTGTCTATTCAATTAGACAATCAACGAGAAGAGCATGCCTCCAATTTGTGTATAGGTTGTGCCGAAAGATACGATCAATTCTCTGAAGAGCGTAGAAAAGCTTTTTAGTAATGACGACTCCTTAATGCAGCCAATTATGCACCTACAAGAGGCCATAGTGACACATAATCACAATCCTACTAAGATTTTAAAGGTTATTTTTCAAATGTATGATATTCGAACTTTAGACGTGGAAACAATGTTCAGAAAACGTTGAAGTATGTTCTATGAAATCAGATTCCATTAAATTTAAAACACTCTTAACCATTTCAATGGAGGTATCCACAAACATTTACATAGGAACTATAAAAATAGAGATCAATTTCGCGGAAACATTTTTATTAAATTTACAGACTATTTCTTTTTTTAAAACAAAATAAAAAATAATTCAGAGAGAATACATACATGGAAGCAGCACAGCCAAAATATTTTCCTTTTAAAATAAATAAAAAATAAGTTAGGGAGAATACATACATGGAAGAAGCAGACCCAAAATGATTAATATAATATAAACATGGCTCATTAACTTGCATTAAATTTTACTAAATCTACATTAGATTGCTGCTTAGCTTAAATATAGTTTAATGAAACAAAAATACAAAACAAATTTTATTCAACAAAAATAAAACAAAAATAAAAATTATATGGCTGAATGTTATCACCAAAAAAATTATAAAATATGATTAATTAATATGGTTATATAAGATACATTTATCAATGTTTTTATTATCTATATATATATATATAATATATATATATATAATATATATATATAATAATTGTTTATAATTAATGTGTTTTATTATAATAATAATTCATCTTAAATTGAAAATATTGTTTGAAAATATTAATGGAAAAGATAATAATTCATGAAAAAAGAAATTATAGACAAAAGAAAATAAAAATAAAAAAGATATAAAACTAAAAAAAAAATTAATAACTAATAGAAATAGAAGTTACTAAACAACTCATAATAAAACCTCAACCAAACACATTACAATAAATAAATTTAAATAATAATAAAAAATAACAAAAATTGAATTCCTAATATTAAACTATGATAAACCTCATAATTTTTTTTATCAAAATAAAATGAAATGATATTTTAAGGTCCACGAGAGTAAAAATTGTCTATGAAACCATTAATTCCTTGTTTTTCGCTTTTTAAAATTCAATCATTTTCCAATTCAAATTGATGATGAGTTGACCCAACCTTCCAACAATCCCCTCACTAAAAAGATAATGCCAAGAAAGTGAGGCTAACATGTTCTCATAACTTTCTATGATGTCTTTGAATGCATCACATTCCAAAATGAATTGTTTTTCTGATTCCACTGCTCTAGACATGCAAAATGTACACAACCATTCTTCCCAACCTTCTTTAGGCTTTTTCCACCGTCCTGTTTCGCACCGAAGTTGATGCGAGTTGTTCCTTAATTGTGCAATACGAACCTTTTCCCTCCACAAAGTGATAGCTCCAATGAATTATTTTTGTTGTAGATCACACGTAGGGTTGAATTCCTCAATGTAGTACTTCTTATTTCTACCCAACTCTTTTCTCCATATCTTTTTACGAAACTTTCCCATAACAAACTCCTCTAGCTCCTTGTTATTTCTGGGATAGGCATTGAGGTAGATATTCGATTTTTACATCCATGTGTAGTTTTGTTTCATCCATGTTTTCTTTCATTCACTCATTCCTTCATTGAAGATAACGTTAGGCCATCTACCGACTCTTGTTTGCTCAATTCTTTTTAGATATTTTATGATTTGTCCCATAGCAATTGCTTCGATGGGAGTTACTCATGTTTCACTCAACATTATCTCATAAGGTACTGAAATTTTTATTTTGAACTTGCTCATGCTCAAGCATTTTTGGTGCAGTGTTGTTTTAATCAATCTTAATTGACTGAGACTGCAACATTAATTGTCAACCCAAGGTAAGTCTTGTTGTTTCAATGGAGTTCGTACTATTTGTGCCGATACACTCCAGTGAAGCATAAGAAAATGCAGAAAATTGTAAAAGATGTTGTTAATCCAAATTGTTGAATCAAAACATGTGTGTAGTCATAAAAACACTCTACAGAATTAAATCACAACTCGTAGCTATCAAAGTAAAGATGCACCACATAGGAACTAATATCTACTCCAGCTGCTTACTACCACTTTGTTGATTAACTCAGTGTAACAACATAATATAGAGAGAAACATTAGCAAATGTAATCCACAATTTGTATAGCAACAGCGAGAAATGGTAAATCAACTAACTAAACTAGAATGTACACTGCCTATATCACTGCAATCCCTGCCAAAGAAGAGGGTCATTCCTCCTCAGCAGGGCATAGGAAGAAGAGAAAAGTGATTAACGAATCAGTTGAAAAATAGTAACAACATCACCGTGCTGATTGATATTAAAAATAAACTCAGAATTACAAAAGCATAGTAATAGTACTCTTCTATATGGCGTGTCCTTTTACATGAAAAATCAAGTCTTGTATAGTTATTACAACCTGAAATTAGAAACAGACCAGTCATGAGAATCTCACGGTTCTCATGCTGATAAAAAATAAAAGTAGTTACAACCTATTGTTAAATACAAATATCCATCAGTTATGATTGCAACTGCTTTAGTATTTTTTCTTAAAAAATAAACAATCCTTACTACCAGTAGCTATTATGTGGAATAGTACCCACATTTCCTAGCTTCGGTGCAACAACATCGAGTGAATGGCAATTCGGGATGACATGGCATTATAGGCGACAACACTGTTGGTGTGACGATGAATCAATGCATGGTGCAATAGCAACCTATAACAACATCCAATGTGTAGCAGCAACCTGTAATAGCATCTAATGTGTAGCAACAATCTGTAACAACATCTAATGCATAGCAACAACCTGTAACAGTTGCCTACTTCATATATTTGTTCTCATGAGCCAACACCTGAAAATAAGTACTTCCCAAAATACTTCTTCAA
>APFE030357329.1:333626-365570 GCA_000404065.3 Pinus taeda | reverse complement strand
GATAACATGTATAGATTCATTTTAATTCTAGATTTATTAGGCGTTGAATAAACTTTTTACTAAGTACAAATTTTTTCTAAATTTTACATTAAATAAAAATTTGTATTTTAAAAAAATTTAGAAATTGATACCTTTAATAATAAATCTATACTAGTAATTCTTTAAACTTATTATATAATTTGAAACATTTAATTTATATAACCTTGCTGGACCTAATTTTACAATAAATTGACAATCCTGTTTATCCTGACATTCACAGTGACAACTTTGGCAAGTATTTCATTTATATAATACTTGCTAGACCTAATTTTACAATAATTTTACAATCCTGTTTATCCTGACATTAACAGTGACAACTTTGGCGAGTGTTTCAACTCTTCGGACTTCGGACCACTAAAGGACTGAGTCTGATGAATCATCAGTACGTCACCTTTATCTTATTACGATCAACTCAAACGGGTACACTGAGGCGCACAACGTGTCAGCAGAAGATCCAGATTCCAGAGCTCTTAATGGGTCTTTTCTGAACAATTAAAAGGACGATACGGAAGATTCCCTGCGCCCACACGGACTCCAAACGCAGATTTGATTCTGATGTCGCATAAAAGGGTTGCCACGTCATAGATGTCCTCAATTTGTCATCTTGGGAAAAGAGCAGATTCATTCCGAACCATTTGCGCCGAACCCAAACAATTATCGTTGAAATAGTTATTATGGAAAACAGTCGCGGTGGTCCGTCTCCGTTTCGTACGGGCCCAGTATTGACACCTCAGATGGGACGTGTGGGTAGCCACCAAGCAGGAAGGCCATCAGGCAGGCTTGGAATTTCAGTTTTATCTGGCTTGCTAAGTGAAAATTTAATGACAGTTATTTGATTTCGACGCTAGGATTTAAGTAAATTTTTGAGTGGTATTTTTGTGTTGTTATATGTAATTTTTTTATAGCAATGAGGAGGTAAGCTTGAATAGATTAGTACTCTAGTTTTATAATATCAAAAAAATTGTTTCTCGTTATCAAATATTTTAACTATTACAATAAATATGAAAACCTACCAAAGTTTCAAACGAAAAAGTCTTGCCATTGTGTTATGTAAATCAGTATTAAGTTGATATTTCATAGTTTTATGAAAACCTACAAAAATTTCAAACCAAAAAATCTTGGCATTGTGTTACTTAAATCAGTATTAAGTTGATATTTCATAGTTTTATGACCGTTGCAAATTACAATAAATATGAAACCTACAAAGATTTGAAAGCAAAAAAACATGCCATTGTGTTATGTAAATCAGTATTAAGTTGATATTTCATAGTATTGTGTTATGTAAATCAGTATTAAGTTGATATTTCATAGTTTTATGGTAGTTGCAAATTATAATAAATATGAAACTTACAAAAATTTGAAAGCAATATGATATTGTATTGTGTTATGTAAATGAATGTTAAGTTGATATTTCATAATTTTATGGTAGTTGCAAATTTTCGAAAGAATTTATTAAATATTAACAAAAGGTATTTTTCATTTAGTTAAAATAAAAATTTCTATTGTATTAGTTTATAAAAATAGAAAATTGTTTAATGGTTTTTGCAACAAAGAGTTTGTTAGGGCTAGAAAAACAAATAAATTTTATGCAAAGAAATAAGTTAATATGTTTAAACCAAGTAATTGCAAAGACATAATCATTTTATAATTAAGAGAGACATTTAGAAAAAAAATAAAAATTATTGTTAAAATAAATAAATAAAATTATTATTACAGGCAATAATAAGGATATTTAGAGCAAAGAATTTACTAGAAAAAAAAAATGATGAAAGAAAAGAAAATAAATGTGTTAATGTATATGCAAGTGTGATATACACTTATTGGAGCAAAGAACTTGAAGAAATAAAAAAATAATAAGTTAATAAGGATATTTAGAGCAAATAATCTACTTAGGAAAAATAACATAAAAGAAAATAAAATATGTGTTAATGTATATGTAAGTGTGATATACATGTATTTGGAGCAAAGAAAGAAAGAAATAAATAATAAGTTAATAAATATGGTAAGTTTTATGTAAATATCTAGAGTGTATAATTAGTTATAAACCAAAAAAGATATTAAAAAATGTAATTGAGTTGAGAGGCTCATTGAGCAAAGAGGCTCATTCTACAATCTCTTTAAAATAAAAAATAAAAAATAAAAATTAGTTCTAAATAAAAAAATATATATAGGCTATATTTCAAAATATGAATATGCCTAAAGTAATTAGAAGCAAAAAAATTGTGTAAATCAGATGTTAAATTTGGTACTTTTCAAAAATATTTCTACAAGAAATTTAAAAAACTTTTGAAAATCTATGTTAACTAATTTATGACAATATCAACTTCATATATATCTATATATAAAAGAAAAAAATTATCCTTAAATTTATTTTGTATTAAAATTTGATCCACTTGACTCAAATAAATTAGGATTAAAATAAATCTATTCTAACAAATATGTATATTTTAATAAGAAAAACAAGTAAATCTTATTAATTTATTTTTAAAACATTATCTCTTATTAAAAATAAAAAATCACTATAAAATAATACACAATTTAAACTAAAAAATAGGTAATTTATAAATTAAAAAAATATTTTAAACTAATTTGTTATAATATATTGTAAGCATCATATTTATTAGGTTGAATGTATATTTGTCTATTCAATTAGACAATCAACGAGAAGAGCATGCCTCCAATTTGTGTATAGGTTGTGCCGAAAGATACGATCAATTCTCTGAAGAGCGTAGAAAAGCTTTTTAGTAATGACGACTCCTTAATGCAGCCAATTATGCACCTACAAGAGGCCATAGTGACACATAATCACAATCCTACTAAGATTTTAAAGGTTATTTTTCAAATGTATGATATTCGAACTTTAGACGTGGAAACAATGTTCAGAAAACGTTGAAGTATGTTCTATGAAATCAGATTCCATTAAATTTAAAACACTCTTAACCATTTCAATGGAGGTATCCACAAACATTTACATAGGAACTATAAAAATAGAGATCAATTTCGCGGAAACATTTTTATTAAATTTACAGACTATTTCTTTTTTTAAAACAAAATAAAAAATAATTCAGAGAGAATACATACATGGAAGCAGCACAGCCAAAATATTTTCCTTTTAAAATAAATAAAAAATAAGTTAGGGAGAATACATACATGGAAGAAGCAGACCCAAAATGATTAATATAATATAAACATGGCTCATTAACTTGCATTAAATTTTACTAAATCTACATTAGATTGCTGCTTAGCTTAAATATAGTTTAATGAAACAAAATATCAAAAACAAATTATATCACAAAATAAAACAATAAATAAAATATTATATGGCTGAAGTTATCATCAAAAAATTAAAAAATATGATTAATTAATATGGTTTATATTAAGATACATTTATCAATGTTTTATTATATATATATTAATATATATATATATATATATATATATATAAATATATAATTGTTTATAATTAATGTGTTTTTATTAATAATAATTCATCTAAATGGAAAATATTGTTGAAAATATTATGGAAAAGATATAATTCAATGAAAAAGAAATTATAGACAAAGAAAATAAAAATAAAAAAGAATAAACTAAAACAAAAAAATTAATAACTAATAGAAATAGAAGTTACTAAACAACTCATAATAAAACCTCAACCAAACACATTACAATAAATAAATTTAAATAATAATAAAAAATAACAAAAATTGAATTCCTAATATTAAACTATGATAAACCTCATAATTTTTTTTATCAAAATAAAATGAAATGATATTTTAAGGTCCACGAGAGTAAAAATTGTCTATGAAACCATTAATTCCTTGTTTTTCGCTTTTTAAAATTCAATCATTTTCCAATTCAAATTGATGATGAGTTGACCCAACCTTCCAACAATCCCCTCACTAAAAAGATAATGCCAAGAAAGTGAGGCTAACATGTTCTCATAACTTTCTATGATGTCTTTGAATGCATCACATTCCAAAATGAATTGTTTTTCTGATTCCACTGCTCTAGACATGCAAAATGTACACAACCATTCTTCCCAACCTTCTTTAGGCTTTTTCCACCGTCCTGTTTCGCACCGAAGTTGATGCGAGTTGTTCCTTAATTGTGCAATACGAACCTTTTCCCTCCACAAAGTGATAGCTCCAATGAATTATTTTTGTTGTAGATCACACGTAGGGTTGAATTCCTCAATGTAGTACTTCTTATTTCTACCCAACTCTTTTCTCCATATCTTTTTACGAAACTTTCCCATAACAAACTCCTCTAGCTCCTTGTTATTTCTGGGATAGGCATTGAGGTAGATATTCGATTTTTACATCCATGTGTAGTTTTGTTTCATCCATGTTTTCTTTCATTCACTCATTCCTTCATTGAAGATAACGTTAGGCCATCTACCGACTCTTGTTTGCTCAATTCTTTTTAGATATTTTATGATTTGTCCCATAGCAATTGCTTCGATGGGAGTTACTCATGTTTCACTCAACATTATCTCATAAGGTACTGAAATTTTTATTTTGAACTTGCTCATGCTCAAGCATTTTTGGTGCAGTGTTGTTTTAATCAATCTTAATTGACTGAGACTGCAACATTAATTGTCAACCCAAGGTAAGTCTTGTTGTTTCAATGGAGTTCGTACTATTTGTGCCGATACACTCCAGTGAAGCATAAGAAAATGCAGAAAATTGTAAAAGATGTTGTTAATCCAAATTGTTGAATCAAAACATGTGTGTAGTCATAAAAACACTCTACAGAATTAAATCACAACTCGTAGCTATCAAAGTAAAGATGCACCACATAGGAACTAATATCTACTCCAGCTGCTTACTACCACTTTGTTGATTAACTCAGTGTAACAACATAATATAGAGAGAAACATTAGCAAATGTAATCCACAATTTGTATAGCAACAGCGAGAAATGGTAAATCAACTAACTAAACTAGAATGTACACTGCCTATATCACTGCAATCCCTGCCAAAGAAGAGGGTCATTCCTCCTCAGCAGGGCATAGGAAGAAGAGAAAAGTGATTAACGAATCAGTTGAAAAATAGTAACAACATCACCGTGCTGATTGATATTAAAAATAAACTCAGAATTACAAAAGCATAGTAATAGTACTCTTCTATATGGCGTGTCCTTTTACATGAAAAATCAAGTCTTGTATAGTTATTACAACCTGAAATTAGAAACAGACCAGTCATGAGAATCTCACGGTTCTCATGCTGATAAAAAATAAAAGTAGTTACAACCTATTGTTAAATACAAATATCCATCAGTTATGATTGCAACTGCTTTAGTATTTTTTCTTAAAAAATAAACAATCCTTACTACCAGTAGCTATTATGTGGAATAGTACCCACATTTCCTAGCTTCGGTGCAACAACATCGAGTGAATGGCAATTCGGGATGACATGGCATTATAGGCGACAACACTGTTGGTGTGACGATGAATCAATGCATGGTGCAATAGCAACCTATAACAACATCCAATGTGTAGCAGCAACCTGTAATAGCATCTAATGTGTAGCAACAATCTGTAACAACATCTAATGCATAGCAACAACCTGTAACAGTTGCCTACTTCATATATTTGTTCTCATGAGCCAACACCTGAAAATAAGTACTTCCCAAAATACTTCTTCAATACTCTCCCAGTTAGCCACAAAAAGGAATAAAGCCTCGTATTATTTAGTAAAATACAACAAAGTAACATGACAGTAGAATAGGTTAAAAAGGTAAAAAAAAAGGAATTTGGTCATATAAAGTCATAGCCCCAGAGGAAAGAAAGGTCAAATATAGGGAAAGAATGTGTAGAAAATAGGTAAAAACCACACCCAACATCTCCCCCCGAATGAAGCAATTGCATGTCCCCATGTAGAATCTCAGTTCCTTCTACTATACTTCCGATGCAAATCTGTGAAATTTTAGGCACTAACAGTATCATTGCTCGAAGTTGTGAATCCTTCAATGGCCATTAACTAAAGTGGCCAAGATTCCTCCTCGTAGTCACATAAATGGTAATTGGGTTAATACTCATCCAATAAAAACCATATCAAAGGAAATTTGAACCTGAGGCCAAACCAGAATGCCCCCAGTGTCTGTACAATCCGAGCATATTCTAGAACCCATGTAACAACAGCCATGAAGTTCCTGTACTCAAAGGGGTCCCCTTCCTGTAACTCCACTAACGCTTGACTCCTCATATTTGTAAACAACTTGAGGCAAATGCTCATGATTCTTTTCTTGTAGATGGCCAATTGTTCTCTGATTTCTAGAGTGTTCAAGAATAGTCTAAAATCTCACTAGAGTTCATAAGCCATTCTTGGTTCAACCCTGACAATGTTCTTTCCTCATTGGTTTCTGTTGTTTTTCTGGCCAGGTGCCACTCAATCTGATTCCTCATGAATGAAAAGAAGGCCCGCAACTGCAAGTCCCCCATGAAAGAGAGGACTCTCACCACCATATTCGTGCTAAGATATTCACACATGATATCGTGCAAGAACAACTTGCACAACAAGATCTACTCATCAAAGTCATAGGAGAGAAAATTTTCCAAAAAGGTATGGGTTGAAGAACCCAAATAAGATCTGTTCTCATAAACTTCCTTTAGTAATAACATTCCCATAGGAATACAGAGTATGACGAGGATGACCTCTTGCATGCTAGCATGTTTAGAGCAAGGTCACAAAGTTTGGTCTTATCAAACGTCGGGTCTGAGACCTATCAATGTAGTTGTTATAGTTGTTCATCCTTCTTTATAACTTCCTTGTGCGTCCGCGCCTCCTCTTTCTTCTCTTTCCCATTCTTCTTTTAGCCAATTTTCTCTCAAGGAATCCATCATTATTTATGCATTTTGAGTGAAAACATTCCCTCCTATAGAGAGAGCACCAGTTGCTTCCACTTTTACAGCTCTGGAAAGAACAACAATCTCTGAAAACACCACCCTTCATCAGGACCTGGCATTCTTTCGAATGCGCTATCAAATGAGGCTGTAGCAGCCTCTTGAGGACAAAACTATTCCACCTCGGCTATTGGTTCTTGTGTAACAACAATTTCGTTAGTGGATTTTGTCACAATTTCTTTATCTTTCTGGTCATCTTTCATTTCCACTCTTGGTTCTTGTGTAGTAGTAGTGTTATCCATAGAATTTTGTTCATCGTTTTTCTCCAGATCAGCTTCGCTCTTCATTGTTGGTTATTTTGTAGCAACAACGTTGACCATATACTCATGGATATTATCTTTCTCTTCCTCCTCTTAGATGACTTCCTCCTCCACTACTAGTTCTGATGAAACATCAGTGTCAGCCAAGGGCTCCTGTGTATCCATTACCCAATCACTTCTTATGGATTGTGCTATCTCAGTTGTTGCTTCTTGTGTAACAGAAACGTCCTCAACAAGTTCTTGTGTAATAGCTTCCTAGATTTTAGTTTGAGTGTCCCTCGAGGTGGTGTCTGCAACACAGACTTTGAATCCTGCTGCCACCAACTTCTCAGCACAGGCTACGCATAGAGTGCCTAGGATTTGTCCCCTTCTAGCCCTGTCCATGGCCTTTGCCAAAGTATCGAGCCCTGGGGCTCTTGGCTCTGCCTTTCCTTCTGCTAGTTGTTCCCTTAATTCTCTAATTTCTTTCTCTATAATTAAATTTTTGACAGCAAGGATCGGGTTTCACTCTTACCATTTGAAGAAGGTTCTTCTGGCTGAGCTTGCTCCTCGTCCTTCTACTCCGCTGCTTCTTTTTTCTTTCCTGACATGCATGCGGACTTTGGATTCCCACTAACCCTTATCCTTTCCTTCAGCCTTCTATTGCCAATTGGTTTATCAACTGACCTCTTGCTAACCCTTACTATCGAGGGCTAGGGTTGCTCCTTTATCACATCTAGAGCTTCCTCAAATGTCTCTATTTGCCTTATGTGGGTGGTATTGGGCCTTTTCCACATGAATTCTTCCCAATTTTTTCCCTTTCAGCTGAAATCATCCAACACAATGATTTTGATAAGGCCATGGTTGGTAACATATGTTTCTATATGCGCAACTGTTTTCATAGTCGTGGCCATGTGCCTAATGTTGTCCAGCAAGAAATAAGGAAGGTTGATCAGCTACTAATGTCGGAGGTGGTTCAATAATGGAAAATGATAATTAAACAAAATTTTATCCCTTCCTTCACAATTAATGTACTTGATGAGGTAGAGGGCAACATTCGCCCATGGCTGGGGGAGTCAAAGTCTATCAATTCCCCTGCCATTCTTTACCAACGACTCTTCTTCTTGGAGGAAATACCCTTTCAGTGAGGGGTCATTGACCTTCCTATTAAACCATGTCTTCACTTCCACTCGCAATCCTGTTACTCTAACAATCACCTCTTCTGTGACCTCCAGCTTCAACCTCTTGACCTCTGTTTGGTTTCTCTCTAGATTCTTTGCAAATTCCATGGTAACACCATCTTCTGATCCTTCCAACCTTCGGAAGAATTTGAGCTAGCCTGCATCCTTGGAAATATGGAATGCTTCGGTGCAATCTTCCAAGGCTTCTGTGGACCCTGGCTCGTGTCGTATTGCTACTCCTTCCATTGCTTATTCAATTCAATGTTGTTCCACCTTCTTATCCTTCCCTTTAAGTGCTCCAGGGTAGTTAACACACAATCTAGTTGTTTCAGCCTCCACTGTTATTTTCTCTTCTCCGAGAACTTTGAATTGGGGTTCAGCAGGGGTAAATGGTTCGATGGCATGTGAAGATTTTAGATTGGGATTTGGCACGCATGGTTCATACTGCATAATAAAATTTTCCTTAATGGTGAGTCATGGGGAAATCTCGTTGATGGTACACTTACCCTTTTTGGTATGATCAACATCCAGTATCAATAACTACCAGGTCATCATGCCTTAATTGCTATATTTTTCTAATCATCACAAGTCATGCGACAATCATGTCGCCATATGATTCGTCCCCCCCCCTGGCTTCATTATTACAATCGTCTTCAGTCTTCAATAGTCTTGTTAAGTTGCCATAGTTACAAAATAAAACGAATTCAATATTACCTTTTCAATGGCATACCTAAGTGACGTGGGGAAAAGTAATGGGAAGCGCGACGCATGAACAAGGCTCGGGTAGCGAGACGCGCGAAGTTAATTTTGATGACGAGGATCATGGTGATGTTCTGCTACTTATTACAATAAAATATATCATTTATTCCAGAAAATTCGTTGGTTGTTACACCAAGACGACTGATATATATTATTTTAATTTCTACAAAAAGGTAAAGAAGAAAAGATCATGTAACAACACTTATCATAGATATGCTTTGAAATAACAAATGTTGTTACAAAGTGTCTAACAACTGCCACCGGGTGGTTTTCAACTGCTACAAAAGTGTATGTGTGTGCCTGGAAAGTTTTTCATAGCCAGATTATTATTATTATTGTTGTTGTCTTCTTTTCTTTTTGAAGGTGTAACACCCACCACTTGAAGTTGATTTTCAGCTGTTGCACTTATTGGAAAAATTAAAAACAATTTAGCACAGTGGGGCTTTCCCCTGTTTCCATAATTTGTAGATCTGAATTTGTGAAAATGTTGACAAATGAATCCCTTGAGGTAGGCTTGTGATATAACCGAAGATGGTGCCCATTTGCAAGTAATGGTGTCATTGCATTGCCAGTGGTCACCAAATTTATAGTCCCCTTGTCAAAGACCGCATATACCTCATAAGGACCTAGCCATATGTTTGTAGAGCTTACCCTTGAAGTCTTTAAACCTTGAGTCATATAAGAGAGCCCAATCTCCTTTCTGCAACTTCTTCTTCTTTATAAATCGGTCTTGTCGCTTAGCTCTCCATTGTTGGATAATCTCTATTTGTTGGATAACAACCAACCATTTCTCCTCCAATTCATTGAGCTGGTTCAATCTCTACATTTGTTCTGTAGCCAAATCCAAATTGACCTGTAATGCTGTCCTTAGTGTCTTGATTTCAAATTCAATGGGGAATAAAGGGTTCTTGCCATACACAAGTTCATATGGTGAGAATCTAGTGGTATTCCTCCATGTAGTCTTGTATTCCCATAACTTCTGGAAGTTTGTTAACCCAATTTTTCGATGACCGGCCACAGTCTTAGTAAGGATCCCCTCAATGACTTTGTTAGTGCTTTCTACTTGGCCATTTGCTTTTGGATGATAACGTGTTGTGATTCTATGATGGATTTTATATTTCTCAACCAACTCCTGGATCTTATGAGATGTGAACTAGGGCCCTATGTCTGTGACTATCTCCCTAGGTATGCCAAAGCGAACAAAGATGTCTTCAAACAGAAAGTCTGAGGCAGCTTGCTCTGCAGCTCTAGGTAGTGCCTTCACCTCAACCCATTTTGTGACATCGTCATTGCAGACCAAGATGTAGGATCTCTGTCTAGATGAAGTATTAATTGGCCTTACAAACTCTAGAGCCTGCTTCTCAAAAGGTTCTAGGATTATTTGGGGTTGTAACAACATCTCATTTGATTGTAGTGGTTGGCCCATCCTTTGACACCTATCACATCCATTCAAAAACTTCTTGGCATCCTGAAATATTTTTGGTTAGTAATACCCTGTTGAAAGGACTTTGTATCTTTTCTATTTGTCTGCAAAGTGTCCTCCACAGGGTTCCTCATGACAGGCTTTGAGGATGTCAAAGACCTCATCTTCTCTAACACAACGTCTGATTTGGAAATCTGGTCCAGTGTGGTAGAGGTTCCCATCTATCCAAGTATATGTAGCACTTTGTTTTATGATTTTTATTTTCTCCTTGGAGGATAAATACTATGGAAACTTTCCTACATCAAGATAATTGGCTATATCTGCATACCAAGGTGAGTAAGTGGAAATAGCAAAAAGATATTCATCAAGAAAAGAATCTCGAGTGGGATTGCAACTGTCATCAATAGTTAGCCTAGAAAGAAAGCCAGCTACTACATTGGCTTTTCCAGGCTTATCTACAATAGTGATATCAAATTCTTGTAACAACAATAGCCAGCTTGTAATCATACCATTTGTAATTGGCTTATTCATTAAAAAATGAATGACAGAATGGTCAGTGTGTAAAAATACTTGATAGCCGTTGATGTAATGTTGGAATTTATTGATGGCATGCAAGACTACTAAGAACTCCTTCTCGGTCACTATGTAGTTGAGCTCAGTCGGGGTTAGATTTTTGCTTATGTAGTAAATAACATAAGGTTTCTTATCCTCTAGTTGGCTCAAAACATCACCTACAACAATATCCGATGCATTTGTAGCTATGTGAAACAATAGTTCCCAATTAGATCCTCACAAGACCAGAGCTGCTGATACACAACATTTTAGTTTTAAGAAGGTCTACTCACACTTCCGTGTCCACAATAAATCAACATCCTTCATGAGCAAGGGAAATAATGGCGATGAAATTTTTGAAAAAAATTCTATGAATATCCTGTAATACCCTACATGCTCCAAGAAACTACATACCTCTTTTTGTATTTTTGGGGTTGGAATTTTTAGAATTACCTCTATTTTTACAGGGTCTACCTTGATTTCATCAGTAGAAATGTAGCGTCTAAGCAAAATCCCTTCAGTCATCATCATGTGATATTTCTTAGTGCTCAAGGCAACATTAGTCTATACACACCGTTCTAGTACTTTTTCCATATTGACTAATGTTATTTCAAAGGCATCTCCATAAGGTGTGAAATTATCCATGAAGATTTCTAGGCAATCATTCAATAAGTCAAAGAAAATTCCTAGTATTGCCCTTTGAAAGGTTGCTAGCACATTACAGAGCCCAAAAGGAAGTACTCTGTATGCATGGTTCCCCAAGGAAAAGTAAAGGTCATTTTATCCTGTTCTTCAGGGGCAATCTGTCTCTAATTGTAGCCACTCATCCATCCAAAAATAAAAAGAATTTCTTTTCGGAGAGAGTATCAAGGACCTGATCTATAAATGGTAAGGGAAAATGGTCCTTCTAAGTGGCCTTATTGAGTAATTTGTAATCAACACAGACTCTCCACTTGCCATTATTTTTATCAACAATGATAAGCAGTGACACCCACTGACTATCAAATATTGGATAAATAAAATTAGCACTCAGGATTTTTTGTAGTTCTTCCTTCACCACCTCCTTTAGTGCAGGGTTCATATGACGTTGTGATTGTCTAACTGGTTTGCAACCATCCTTGAAATAAATATGGTGAGTTCATAGGTTAGGGTGGATCCCTTTCATATCCATATAATCCAATGAAAAATCATTTTTATACTTTTGTAACAGCTATTGGTTTTGTTCAGTAGTCAGGTTGGGATTAACATTAAAAAACTTTTGAGATTCGATCTCAATTGGACTGCTAGCAATATTCAGAGCGATCCTCATTTGTTCAAAATCTATATCTTCCACCTCTTCTTCCTCATTTCCATTTTTAATAGAAGTAACAGAAAGTGAATCACTAATAAAACCATTAATGACACCATCATCTATCTCATTTTTGAAACACTAAGCTTTCCCCAGACTGAGGAGTGGCAGGGAAAGATCTGAATCAGGCTCAATCTCATCCCACCAAGGGTTGTACACATCCATATTTGGTTTTGGGGGACAAATATTAAGGTTCTGTGTTTCCTGGCCATCCGAGATCACCATGGATCCCGTCCTGCAACCTATAAATGCATGCGCAGTGGCTAGCCAAGGTCTCCCTATGATCAAAGGATGCCCCCACAAATTGGATTTGGATTGTAAGATAAGAAAATCAGTCAAATATCTCCAGGAAGCTATCGTAATCACTATATCCTCTAGCTTCCCCTCAGGCTTAACATGGGACCTGTTTGTTCATTCAAGATTAGTAGGAGTATGTATAAGTCCCTGTAACCCGAGAGTGATAAAGAGATCCTCCATCATTACATTAATGGCAGCCCCAATATCGATCGATGTGTTGGCTATGGGCTGATCATTAATGGAGACAGTGACCATTGGATTTCCTAGATCATTGTACTTAGTAAGGAGAGCTTGAGCAGACATTAATTCAGATAATTTTCCCATCACATGTATGGTGTCAGGATATTTAGGCTTCCTCCCGGGTTTCTTGATGCACGAATCTCTCACTGTCTTGGCATAGATGGGTACTTCTTTAAGGTCTTGCAGCAGAGGAATTCTTACATAAAAATTTTGCAACTCCCTAAGAAAATTAGATTTAGGTTGTGAAGTCATCCTAGGTTTGGTCAATCTCTAAGCATGCGGGGGTCCTGCATTACAATAGTCAAATCTATTGTTACAGGTGTATCAGTGTTCCCTGAATTAGCTATTACAATCGTAACAGTTCTTTGCGGGTCGGTTGTTACAGATGTAACAACTTCCTCTATATTAGTTGTTGTAGGCACAACAACCACTTCAAAGACTTCAACATCTCCTCTAGATGGTTGACAGTCCTCCTCTGTCATGATAGAGGAGTGACTAGGGTTAATTATCATGCCCAATCGAAATTGTATTTCATTAAGCCCCATGGGGGTAATGAGGTAGGTCTAGAAGATCGTCGGAGCCTTTATGCCCTGAGCTGCTTTTTTGTTTGGGTTTGGGTAAGGTTGCATAAGTACTTGGGGTCACACAGGTTGTGGAGGAGCAGGAGCTTGGAAAGGAGGTAACTGCAACTATTGTTGCATGGGTGGTTCAGGCAGAGTTGAATTCTAGGCATTTCCTCTCTAATTCTTGGAGACCATTAGTTCCAGGGTGAAGGAAACTGTGTCGAAGGAGGGGCATAATATTGCCATGGATATTGTTGGTTATTATATGAATTTTTCCATGTATTGAAAGAGGAAAAGTCTTGAGACATACCTGAAGGTCGTGATTTTCATGGCCTCCCCGGTGCGATGAAGTAAGAGGACAACACCTCTTCGCTTGACTCCCTAAGTACTTCTTTTAGTCTAGGAAGCTCTAGACATTACTCTATCGAATGCTCCAGCTCGCAGATATTAAACATGATGATGTTGTTCAATTCACATTCCTTGTAAGGATGTTTCTTCCAGCAAGTCGGACAGAACATAGCGAGGGGTGTGTCAGCTTCTTCTTATGTCTTCTTGATCTATGTTGTTGTTATCTGGACTAAGAGAGTATTGAGAATATCGTTCTTGAATTTTCAACCAAATTCCCGATCTCTGCTCTAGTCACTCCTCCACCTGCATATTTTTGTATGCAAACAGAAGAATCCCGAATTGTACTCTTTCCTTTGGACGATCCTCGAGAGCATCTTAGGCAGAGCTTTGCAATTTCATCGAATGGCTCTTGTGATATATCCCCTTTTCCCAATAGATTCAAGGTGTCAAGGTAGTCATCCCTCATTCCTCTGATGAATATAGTCTTCAAGATTTCCTAGTCTAAATCATTGTGTTTAGACCTCTACAGATTATAGTGGAACCGTTCCATATAATATTCCAGGCTTTCATCCTCCTTTTGTGTCATTCTAAATATTTCTTCCCTTAAGTCCCTGGCCCTACAATAATCCTGGTACTTTGACAAGAACACCTCCTTCATATCACTTCATGTTGAAATAGAAGCATAGCCCAATCCCATGAACCATCTCAAGGCTGCCCCTTTTAAGGTAGTAGGAAATAACTTTAATTTCTGAGCGTCTACTATATAATCATAGCTTCTATATAAGACATCGAACTCAAATAGAAATGTATATGGTTCTTCCACAGTCATCCCTGGAAAGGATGGTAAGGATCATTAAGGAATATTTTTGGTAGGAGCTTCACCTCCGATGTTCCCGATTGGGAACTCAAAGGTGGTGATAGTGGCATCTATTTTAGCATTTTTATCATTGTTGTCCCCCATGACTAATTCTTCTAACCCTTTTTGTAGTAGATGTCCTTCGAGTTGTTTTTTGATGGCCCTGTAGATGTGGTTAGTGCCTTAGATATCCCTAAGGCTTGCAATTTCATTGCACTACATGTATGTGGATATTGATAAACCAGCAAGTGTTTTTCCGTCTCAGGTGTTCGATGTTCCTCTTGAGTTTCCCCTTTCTCCTCAGTCCTCAAATTCTGGCTACTAGCTTCCCCTTCTTTCTCATGAATCAAATCCTTGGTCTTAGGGGTATGAGTGCTAGCTTTAGAATGATACAGTCCCGAGATAGAGGAATTAGAGGTTTCTACTTTCGCTATGGGAGTAATAGCTCTTTGCGGCCTTGTTTTCCTTACATTCCTTTGAGAGTTGGACTGTTCTTTTTCTGCCTTGGAGATTAGTTCCTCAATAAATGTCTTCCTTCCTAAATCTTCACCCTTCCTTTCCTTTTTATGACCCGTTGTTCCTGTGACTTATTAGAGTGGGGATGATTTTAGTTTCTCTGTAATTCCTATAAGTGCACATGTGGACCCTATGTGTATTAAATCACACTCTAAGTGTTTCAGTCTTCGACAGTGGTGAGCCCGCCCATGTATGTTAAAGCGATGCGCATGATCTTACCTCTCATCTTACCACCCAACGACTGAATAAATAAAGACACACTAGCAAAAAATCAAAATTTCGTAAGTGTCTTAGTGATCATAGTGATGAGGCCACCCAGGTATGTTAGAGCGATGCGCAAGTTCCTACCTCTCATCTTACCGCCCAATAATTGTGGACTAGGAATACTCTACATCAAACAAATAACTTGGCTGACTCTATCGTCAACTTCCATCCCCGGAAATGGTGCCAAAATGTAGTGTTGTTTTAATCAACCTTAATTGACTGAGACTACAACATTAATTGTCAACCCTGGTTAGGTCTTGTTGTTTCAATGGAGTTGACACTGTCTATGCCGATACAATCTAGCCAAGCATAAGAAAATGCAGAAAACTGTAAAAGATGTCATTGATCCAAATTGTTGAATCAAACCATGTGTGTAGTCATAAAAAAAATCTACATAATTAAATCACAGCTCGCATCTATCAAAGTAAAGGCGCACCACACAGGAACTAATATCTACCCCAAGTGGTTACTACCATTTTATTGATTAACTCAGTATAACAACATAATATTAAGAGAAACAAAAGCGAATGTAATCCAAAATTTGTACAGCAACAATGAGAAACCATATATCAATTTACTAAACTAGAATGTACACTACCTATACCACTGCAATCCCTACCAAAGGGGAGGGCCA
The DNA here is from genome assembly GCA_000404065.3 of Pinus taeda. Lineage (NCBI taxonomy): Eukaryota > Viridiplantae > Streptophyta > Pinopsida > Pinales > Pinaceae > Pinus > Pinus taeda. Next base: position 349,408 of record APFE030357329.1, on the reverse strand, counting down.
TTCCTCCTTAGCAGGGTGCAAGAAGAACATAAAAGTGACTAACAAATCAATTGAAGAACAATAACAACATCACCGCGCTGATTAATATTAAAAATAAACTCAAAATTACAGAAGAAAAGTAACATTACTCTTCTATATGTCGTGTCCTTTTACATGAAAATTCAAGTCTTTTATAGTTATTACAGCCCCAAATTATAAACAGATTAGTCATGAGAATCTCCCGATTCTCATGCTGATAAAAAATAAAAGTAGTTACAACCTATTGCTAAATAGAAATATCCATCAGTTATGATTGCAACTGCTTGAGTCTTGTTGCGTAAAAAATAAACAATCCCTACTGATGATAGTTGTTATGTGGAATAGTACCCACATTTTCCAGCTTTGACACAATAGCATGGAGTGAATGCCGGTTTAAGATGACACAACATTATTGGCGACAACATTATTAGTGTGATGGTGGATCAGTGCATGGTGTAACAACATCCAATGTGTAACAACAACCTATAACAACATCTAATGTGTAGAAGCAACCTGTAACAACATCTAATGTGTAGCAGCAATCTGTAACAACTGTTTGCTTCATAGATTTGTTCTCGCAAGCTAACACCTGAAAAGAATGACTTACCAAAAACTTCTTCAATACTGTCCTAGTTAGCCACAAACATGAATAAACCTCGTATTATTTGGTAAAATACAACAAAGTAACATGACAGTAGAATAGGTTAAAAAGGGAAGAAAATAGGCAATTTGGTCAGATAAAGTCATAGGCTTGGAGGACAGAAAGGTCAAAATTGGGGAAAGAATGTGCAAAACATAGGTAAAAGACCACACCCAACATTTGGATTTTCTCAATTTGTTTTGATTCTAATACGGGGGTGTTGCTAGCCCACAATTCACACCCATATAGTATCACTGGACAAACTGGTAGTTCAAAAAGCACTTTAATCATTTTCCAATCCCATAACGCTGCCTCTCTACATCTATTTTGAAGAACATATAATGTTTTCCACCCTCCTAAAATTCTCTTCTTTCTGTAATACTCCCAATTGAGCTTGTTGTTGAAATCAATCCCGAGGTACTTGTACCCATTTACTTCTTCAATAATGTTGTCTTCAAAGAAGAAAGTATGTTGGCTCTGCTTCCTTTTATTAGAGAAAAACATTATTTTGGTCTTGCTAGTATTGACTTGCATCCCCACTGCTCTACATAAATTCTCAAGGGCATATAAGTGCATTTGCAATCCATCGACCAATCTAGAATTCAATACAATATCATCAACATATAAAACAAGCTTTATCACAAAGTCCCCCAACCAAACACCATCTCCACCTTGCAGATTTAGGCACTCTTCTAATTTATCAATATATAAACAAAAAAGAGTAAGGGATTAAGGGCAACCTTTCTTGACTCCAATGTCACTTCTAAAGCTTTCTGAAATACCTGCTGAGGCTCTAATATTGACTTTCACCTCTTCATAAAGTCTATGGACAATGACTATATAATGCACAAGAATTTCAATTTCTCCCATTCTATGCCACAATTTATCTCTAGGGACTGTGTCAAATGCTTTTTTGAATTCAACAAAGCAGCAAAATACTTCTTCTTTGCCCTCCCAAATCTTTTTAACAATGTGTCTCAACATGATACCATGATCCACAGTAGAATGCTTCGGCCTAAAACCCACTTTCCCTCTTGCACTCTTTTCTTATACTTCTGCCCACTTACTAATTCTATTTTATACCATGTTATCGAAAAGATTTGCAAACAAAGGATTGATCATAATTGTTCTATAGTTGGATGGATTATTAATGTCTCCACTTTTAAAAAGGGGTATTGCTAGGATAATTTTCTATTCTCTTGGGAATCCTTGCTGAATGATGTTTTTGAATATTTCCATGATGTGCAGTGCAAGAGAATTCATTCCCCATTTTAGATACTTTTCTTAAAGTTCAACTAAGTCCTTTTCCTTTCCTGTTTTCAACTTCTTAATTCCTTTGTCCACCACTTGTAATGTGAAGAGCTTTGAAGTTGTGTTGATCCTAGGGGGAGGCTCCGCCTCAAATTATTTCTCATAGAGTTGTATTGCATTTTCAAACCATTGATTGGCTATAATATTATTTTCAGTTTGCTTCTTCTTTGGTTGCAGTTCCTACCAAAAAAGCTTTGGATTATTCTTGCTTAAATATATTAACTCTTCTCTCCTTATTTGTATGAACTCATCTTTTTTCCTTTTTAGTATCTGCTTATATAACTTTACATTCATTTTCTCCTTTCCTACCTTTTTCAAGGTTCTCCTTGCCATTTTGCATTCCTCATCAGACCAAGAATTTACAATAAAACAATTTGATTATGATTTCTTATTTTTTTCTCTTTTGCACTTCTCAAGTGCACTTTGAAATATATTTGTTAACTCATGACCGTTGAAGCTTTTGAAACCAATTTTCTCCTTCTAAACTAATCTCTCTAAAATTTTCTTAAAGATAGTACAATTTTATTGTGTTAAAATAATTTTTCCCCTTGATAGTGATTGTTGAGAGCATTGGGTTTTCCTCCTATGTTTGCTTTCTTCTAACCATGATAACCTTATATTAATTGGGTTATGGTATGATTTTAAGTCTCAAATATGCTCTCCAATATTAAATTCATCTATCTTTTCTATCAAGCTTTGTGAACATATCACATAGTCAATGACACTTGCCCCATTGTATGCGTTGCGAGTGAAGTTCCAAGACCTTTTCCATCTTTCTAGACCATTGCAAATAATTAAGTTGAAATCCCTACACAGTGTAAGCAACTCCTGTCCAAAATGATTGCTAACTTTGTCATCTTCTAAATACCTCACCCATTGGGGATTCTCCTCTTCAGTGAGCCAAATAGGATTTTTATCCTCTTTTGAACAAAGAATGCTAGCTTGATTATTTGTTGTTATAGCATTGAAATCTCCTACTAAAATAACTTCTCCCTGGTGAGAGTACATGGAAATATCTTATTTTAAAGATGCATACGGATCCTTTCTGTCAAGCCCCTTATTTTTGTAAGTTTTTGAGACTTGAGGGGCAAAATAAGATGCTACAATAGTTATGTGATTCTCATTCTCTGATATTTTCAACCATAAATATTGTTTATTTACATATTCTTTAACTAACTAAAGGTGACAACCTTGTTTTTATTTGACGAAAACTAGTATTCCCCCATACCCTTTTCCATTTTCTGCTATCTTGTTCCAAACTACCAACTTCAAATAACCGTCAAACGTAGAAGTTTTGCAACCATCGTGCGCATGAGTTTCTGTGAGAAAAATTATATCTCTACCTTCTACAATAGGCCCTAACTCAGGTCCCCTCCTCCAAGGGCAACATCTACAATTCCAACAAACTAAACTTAGGTAGACTTGAGTAGGATTTGGCTGCTACGTAGTTTGGCACATAAGACTCAAATTTGAGTCTTCACCCCTTTTCATCCATGCTGCTTTTGTTGTTTTCATCCCTATTATCGAAATCTCTATTTTTTCTTTACTGCCAGCTTGTTGCCCTGTTTTTCCTGGAGGGCCAAACACTGCAATAACGGCTTTACCATTGTATAATTATGCCCTTTTCCCTTAATTTCTTATTGTTCTAATTTTCTCCACTTCATCCCATCTCTCCTCTTGTTGGTTTTTGGTTAAATCTTCATCGAGGAAGAAGTGTGAACCTTTTAAGAGTTTTTTTTGCCCAAAAGTTGGTGTTTTTCTTGTACGCTTTCCATGGTGACTTTTATGGGTCAAGGCATCTCTTCACATATCCTCCCAACCCTCCTTACTTGACAAATTTTCCCTCTCCAATGCAGTCTCTCTTTCATAAAGTCTCTTGTCAAATTGAGAGTGCTTTCGTTCTTCCCATAATCTATTATTCCCCTGATAATAAAGTTTGTTTACTCGTCCTTTCTTTATTTCTATTCGATTTCCTATGCTATATGAGCACTTGCATCTTCTTCTTCCTCTGTCCTTATGTAACCATTAGTGTCTTCAGCCCTAGCTTTGATTTCTTTTAAATTATCTTTCCCAATGTTCGTTTTTGCCTTCTCTTTGGAAATGCCTGTTTGCTAAGATACTTTTGTATCTACTTGAGTTTGTTTAGAAATTATCACATCCATGTTTGTTGTTATTAATTCTTTCATGCTTTGCCACATTGTCTTCATGCTTTTCCATTCTTGTTTTCCTATCTATAGAGCCTCTTGGAACATTGTTACTAGTTCTTTTAAAGCTATATTACCTTCCATTAGACATCGGTTTGCAACTGTGATATCTGAAATTTTTCAATCCCTTTCCTATTCCTTGGCTTCCAAAATCTCCATCCTTGTCCTAGCCTTGATCAGTTCTTGGAAATATAAATATGATGACCAAGTAAGAGCTATAGATGTGGGACTATAAATGATTGATTCTTCTTTATTTTTGTTTCTTTGCTTTATTTTCTTTCTCTGGATCAATTTTATTCTCATTTGTTTCCATCTAAGGCGAGCAAGCATACGCCTTAAAATGCCCTCATATTGCTTTTCCTTTACCTAAATCCACTTTCCTGTTTTGTTTGTTCAAGCAATTTTCACTTGACCCAAATGATTTGTTTCCACAAAACCTAAGATTTCCTTGTCATTTTTAGAATTTTTCACATTTACTTGATGTACTAGCTGCTTTTTGGAGCTTTTTTTTTTGCTACTCCTTGCAAGTTGGGAATAATATAAAGGCTTCTTCTTATGCTTGGCTGGACAAATATTATTTTTGACAGGAGTTAAAACCTTGGCAGCTGGATCATTATCGCTTTGGATCTGTGGAATGAATCCATCAACCTTCTAGGTTTCTGATCTGTCTGTCCAACTTTTCCCAAAGTGGAAGAAAGAAAAGCAGCTACCTCTGGATCCTGACATGTTGTCATGCTACTTGTAGATTTAAAGACAAACTAATACCCAATCAAAAGAAAAACTAAATGTGTTATAGTTATACCGTCGCATGTATAATAAAATAATTTATATTAAGTTCACAAGTACATACCTTTTTGTTTATGGCTTGGTCTTCTACTTCATAGCATTTGCAAACAAAAAGATCCAAGAACAAAAATCAAGAAAGTAAGGAAAGATGGATTTTGGTAACATCGAGGGCCGGTACTTACCACCAGTGCCCGCTCAAGCACAACACAAAGAAAATCGACTCCCAAGAATGTTTCTCACCCCAACCTCTTTCACTAACTTCCAATCTTGGTGTTTGATGTACACCTTTTAGAGTTGGTGGACTGTAATTGTAGGGCTATACAGATTTGAATTGGGTCAGGATTGCAATGGACAAGAAGAGAATATCGAGATGTTGTTTTAGCTTGGAGGTTTTATGGCAATTGCAAAGATGATTTGGAGGCTTCAAAGTACCGCAAGTTAAATTCTCTAAAGTTAGGTACTAGAGTTTATGACAGGTGCCTTTAGAATTTAAATATCAAACTGACACGTTTAATATCTGATAACTCATAATCTAAGACGTGTAAATTTCTAACATACTTGTAAAAATATGGGTCGAAGCGCAAATACTTGCTACAACGAGTCAAATTGCAAGCACGCCGCCAAGGTTTCCATGCAATCGAGAGGAGTAAACTCAATATTAATATCTTATATTATTATTTTATGTTGTATAGTAAAATTAATATTGTTTTAAATTATATATATTTATTTTTCAATTATTCAGTTTAATATAATAATATTAAGTTTATAATAATGAATTTTTACTTAAATAATTAAATATAATTTTTTTTTTTTTATATATAATTAATATTTGTCTTTTTTTATTATTATTTAAAAAACAAATTAAACAAATTACTTGTAAAAAACCCATTTTCATTTTCTAAGTTGATATAATATATAACCATATTATAACTTTATTTTTCAATTATTTTAGATTACATAGAGACCGACAAAAGTTCTTTTACACAACTAATTACTTTAACAATTTTGTATAAATAAACTAAATTAAGAAATTACTTTATATAAATAAGCGAAGTTGCAAGGCAGCGAGTCCATGCCAATGGAATCTAAATGCAAAGCCACGATTCTTAAGCTTCTCGGACAAGTTGTGTATACCCGTCGGGCTACAACCCAATGATTGCAACCGTCTAAAAGAAGAGGAACAAAGCTTCAAATCTTAGTTATCACGGTAGAATTGGGTACTCTTGACAATGGAGGCAGACATAGGGATGGGGAGCCTTCATATTTGTATAGACCTGACATATTAAAAAATGCAACAAGAAATTCTCAATTTGATTTTGCTTTTGTTAAACTGAGAAAAAATGAATTTCCACATAAGCAGACAACTTGAATGATGTTAACTTGTGTGACATGGCTTGTGTCACCCAGTTTACTCAGTAAATTTGATTTGAAGGAGATAATGTTTAGTTCAGCATGTGTGATCTGTAGCAATCAAGGTTAGTTATCTCAAGTTGTTTTCAGTTAAACTAGTTCCAACTTTTGAAGGAACTAGCGGAAGGTCACTTAAGCAGTGGAACTTTAGTCAAAATTAGTGACCATCCAGTTAACTATTAGTCATCCCAAAATAGCTAGTGCATGCAAAGAATTCGACTTACCGAGTTGGGGTGGAGATTCTAAGGCAGTATAACATCAGTTGTAGACTAGTATTGAGTGTACAAGCATTGCATGCAACCATAGGATCAACCTAAAGGAATTGCATGATAAATTTGAGGAATTTCCTAAATAATAGGGGCCTAAATTCTCAAGGAGAAATGAAAGGAATTAGGAGCTCAAGCAAAGACAAAATTTGACTAAGTCTGGGTCAAAGCCTTTTAGTGAGAAAAGAGATAGGTTATGTACTTCTAGGGCGTTCTCAGTTGAGAAAATAAATTGTAATACATATTTATTCTTCTGATTTAATGCAAACGGGCATTAGGGTTTTTAGCAATTTGCTTTCCCTGGGAAAAATACTTATTGCATGTGTGTAATTTCTTATTGCATGCCTAATTTTTTTTTTTCTAGATTATGAATTAATGTCCACATAGTAGTAGAATAGGTTTGTGTCTTGTGATTTTTGATTAAAAATTCATGAGCGGTTGCAAATCTACATCATAATTTCTACATGGTACCAGAGCAGGATTCACATTAGAGTAAGAAATCAAATTTGTTCCCAAGAGGTTCAATTTTGGAGCTAAGCGTAGTAGGATTTCTTCAGAGCTGAGAAGATGGCCTTCAATGGACTAAGGCTAGAGTATGCCTTCGAAGGAACTTCTAATTTTGTTGCATGGAAGCATCACATGGAGGTGATATTTGATGATAATGGATTGCTAGAATACATCAAGTCAGATGTTGCAAAAACACAATAATATGATGCCCAAAACCTTTCTCAGTGGAAGAAATATGTAGCCAAGGTGAGGAGAATAATACTGAAGAGTTTATGGGATCACATTGTCTCAACTCTCCATAGAAAATAAAATTTGTTTGCAATGTGGAAAACATAGATGTAATTTTCTAAGAATAATAGTGAGCATAATAACTGGTGCTCAAGGATAAGCTTCAAAGTATCAAGATGTGGAAGAATGACACAATTCCATAGTATCTAAGCAAATTTACACATTGTTGTGATGAACTTGGTGGGGTTGGTGTTACTATCCATGAAGAAGACTTGGTAAGCCTAGCCTTTTTAGGCCTTCCCAAGAGTTGGCATAGATGTCAAGATTCAGCGAATAGGAGGGAGAAATTTCTAAATTGGGAACACTTATGGTCTGATTTGGTATAGGAGGAAATGATTTGAAATACCAAAAATGGGAATTCATTCAAGGGAAAGGATGAAGAAAACTCAGCTTTGGCTAGAAAGGCAAAGAAGAGAAAAGGGAAGAAATATCAATTCAAACCGGAATCTAGTCAAGGGGGAAAGAAGAAATATTTCTCCAAAATTAAATGCTTCCATTGTCATGAATTTGGTTACGATGCCATGAAGTGTCCACACAAAAAGGCAAGCAAGAAGATCTCAGGAGGAGCAAGAGGTGAATCCTTCGCTTCAGAGTTAGAGCTTGACTTTACAGTTATCACATGCGTGTCCAACACAGTAATGGGGAGCATATGGTGCTTGGACTCAGGTGCATCATTCCACATCATAGGGTGTAGATAGTTTTTCAGTGACCTAGAGAAGAAATATTTGTAGATGACAATGAGATAAGGGATGAAAGAAGATACAACATGAACAGGATTGGTACAATCACCTTTCAGAGGGATTTAGGCTCCCCTCTCATGCTCAAGGATGTCATGTTTGTTCTCGGCCTAAAGCAAAATCTCACCTCTGTTGCAATTTTGGATGTCCATGGTTATGATATGATATTCAACAAAGGAAAATCATTCCTGAGACATATAACCATGGGACAAGTGAAGTATATCGGGGTTCATGTGAAGAACCTATATAAGCTAGATAAGGAAGATTGTGTTGCATTAAGCACAAAGGTGGAGAAGTTGTAGAGTCTCGATGTCAGTGAATATTGGCATAGAAAACTTGGCCATTTGCATCATGGTGCCCTGAAGATCATGAAATAGATAACCATGGAACTTCGCAAAGGAGCACTTAAGAAACAAGATGTATGCAAATGATGTGCTTTGGGGAAGTACACAAATTCCACATTCCATGACCAAGACAACAAAGCACATGCAATCCTTGAACGGATCAACTATGATGTATCTGGACCTTTCTTGATAGCCTCCACTGTCATGCACAAATATTTTGTCATTTTTATTGATGACCTTTCATGGAAGTGTTGGATCTTCTTCATGTGAAAGAAAGATGAGGCATTCTCCAAGTTCATAGAATTCAAGCCACTAGTTGAGAAAGAAATCGACAAGAAGGTCAAGGCTATCAGGAGTGTAATGGAGGTGAGTATTTATTGAACGAATTTAAAAATTTATGTGCAGAAGAAGGCATACGAAAAGAGTTGACAACACCCCAAAACCCATAATAGAATGGGGTGGTTGAGAGAAAGAACCGTAGCATTGTGGAAATAGTGAGGGCGATGTTGCATGACAAAGGCCTACCTCTATATTTGTGGGCTAAGGCATGAAACACAACAGTCTATTTGCAGAACCAAAGTCCTCATCGAATTCTTGGCATATTTAAACCCAAGGATTCCTTCTCAAGGAGAAAGTCAGATGTGTCATACTTCAAGATTTTTGGAGCCTCTATTTACTACCATGTCTCCAAATAATCAAGGAAGATGCTAGAGCCAGAAACAAAATCGGGAGTATTTATGGGTTACACAAATACTCCTCACAACTACAGTGTGTACTTTCCATCCCTCAGAATGATAGTTGTGCAAAGGAATGCAAAGTGTGATGAGGAGAAAGCAATGTGATGCTTTCTTGAGAGGGAGCTTTAGATTCCACAAGAGGAGAAGATTATAGCTCCAAAGGAGGAACCTCAAGAAGTTGTGGAGAAACCACATGTTGAGGAGTAGAGAGTGGATACAGCCACTCAAGAAGAACCATCTAGAGAATCCATAAAAAAAATCAGGGAAGCTAAGAAACTTGTGCAGGATGTGAGGAAGAATGTGTGAGCTCCTTCAAATTTGAACAGACAAAGGAGGTCACCTAAATGGTACATTGGCTACATGACTCTAATGACTGAGCTTGTAGAGACTCAACCATCCTCTTTCAAGGAAGCAGTAGAGAAACTTGTATTGGTTGATACAATGGTGGAGGAATACAAATCCATTGTAAATAATAGTGTTTTGTAAGTGGTCCCAAGACCAGCATATAAAACAATAGTGTGTTCGAGATGGATCTTCAAGGTGAAGTAGGCAGAAGATGGAAACATAGAGAAGTATAAGGTTTAATTTGTGGCCAAGTGGTACTCTCAACTTGAATGGATTTATTATGAGGAGACCTTTGCTCCTGTACCAAGGTGCTCATTCATTAGGTCAATTCTTTCTCTCGCTGCATAGATTGGGTGGAAAATCCACCATATGGATGTAAAAACAACATTTCTCAATGGGTTTATTGAGAAGGAGGTGTACATCGAGCAACCAGAAGGTTTTGAGACTTTTGATTGAGAGTCTCATGTGTGTAGACTCAAGAAAGAATTGTACAGTCTCAAATAAGTACCTTGTGCTTGGTACACCAGGATCAATAACTATCTCACTGGTTTGGGCTTCACCAAAAACGAAGTGGATAAAAATATCTATCACATCTTGGTAGAAGGTAAATTGATTATTATTGTCTTATATGTTGATGTTTTGATTTCAACTAACGACAAACAGCTGACCAGATCTTGTAAGGGAATTTTAAATGAAGGACATTGGTCTCATGCACTACTTCATGGGGTTTGAAGTAAGGCAAGGTGATGGGGAACTATTTGTCTCTCAAGGGAAGTATGCAAATGAGATACTAAAAAAGTTCCACATAGATATTTCAAACCCATGGAGACACCTCTATCGATCAACTAAAGGAATGAGGATGCCTCTTTAGGTGAAGAAGTGGATGCTACCATTTATTGGTAGCTAGTGGGTTCACTCATGTATCTTGTGAACACACAAGCAAACATGTGCTATGTAGTCAACCAATTGAGCCAAGTTATGTTTAGGCCAACCAAATTATTTTGGAAGGAAACTAAGCATGTTTTATAGTACGTGAGAGGCACTAACCAGTTTGCACTATGTACAGATGGGAAAAGGGAGTGAAGTTGTGTGGATTCACAGATGCATATTGGGTAGGAATTCAATTAAAAAAAAAAGAGTACATCAGCTGGAATTTTTAGTGTTGGGTCTGCAACGGTTTCCTTGTACAACAGGAAGTAAAGATCTGTGGTGCTCAACTACAAAAAAGAAGAATACATGGCTGCAAGTCAACAAACATATGAGACAATCTTGATGAGAAAGGTACTTGTTGGTTTGTTTGTTCAAATGATCGATCAAAATATGTCTATTGTGATAATAAGATTTGCATCAATCTCTCTGAGAATCTAGTTTCTCATGATCGATCCAAGCATATAGATAACCGATAACACCATTTACGAGACTATGTGCAGAAGAAGATAATGTTGTTGTAGTACATTCTGACATAGGAACAAGATGTTGGCATTTTGACAAAGGCCTTGTCAAGAGGGAAGTTCAAGTTCCACAGGTGCATGATAGGGGTGGTTGATAATCCCTTTCTTGTTGATAGGGAGTGTTGAAAATGTAACAAGAAATTCTCAATTTGTTTTTGCCTTGATTAAATTGAGAAAATTTGAATTTCCACATCAACAGATAACTTGGATGATGTTAAATTGTGTGACATGGCTTGTGTCACCTAGTTTGCTTAGTAAATTCGAGTTTGATGAGATATAGTTTAGTTCATCATGTGTGATTGCTAATTTGTATCGATTAAGGTTAGTTATCTCAAGATGTTTTCAGTTAAATTAGTTCCAAATTTTTGAGGAACTAGTGGAAGGTCATTTAAGTAGTCCAATTTTAATCAAACTCATTGAACATCCAATTAATTAATCAACCAGCCCAAAAGAGTTGTGCATGCAGAGAATTTGAGTTACTGAGTTGAGGTGGAGATTCCAAGGTAGTGTAACATTAGTTGTAGACTAGTCTTTAGTGTACATGTGTTGTATGCAGTAAGAGGATCAACCTAAAGTATTTGTGCAATCAATTTGAGGAATTTCCTAAATAATAGGGGCCTAATTTATCAAGGAACAATGCAAGGAAATAGGATCTCAAGCAAAAACAAAATTTGAGTAATCCTTGGTCAGATCCTTTCAGTGAATAGAGAGATAGGTTATGAAATTGTAGGGTGTGCTTAGTTGATCAAAGAAATTGTAATACATCTCTATTCTTCTGATTTAATGCAAGCATGCATTGGGGTTTTAGAATATTTCTTTCCCCAGGAAAAATACTTGTTGCACGTGTTTTATTTCTTATTGCACGTCTAAGTTTTTTGTTATAGATAGTGAATTAATGTCCACAAAGTAGTAGCATAGGTTTGTATCTTGTCATTTTGATTAAAAATTAATGAGCAATTGCAAATCTACATCATAATTTCTACACGAACATCTTTCTCTACATAATTATTTTTTTGAGAGATTAGGGGAATTTGTAGAGAGGTCATGCATTGTATAGGGAATTAATAATAATAGGGGGTAACAAATAGGAAGTTTGTGATTTTTCTAACCCATACAGTTTTATCACTCAAGGTGTATGATTCAAAGACCTAAAGGTGTCATAAGGCTGCTCAATTACTAAATAAAGGAAGGCAAAGAAAAAATGTGAGGCTAACTCATTATGGGAACCATAGACTAGAAGAAAATAAGTACTCATAGATGAGAAATTGTACAATAAAGGGTTGAAAATTGAAGATATATTGCATCCAATTGAGTATGCATGTGACACATCTTAGATTGTATTTGGTGTAGAATTGTTATGAATGATTTTCCACACTACACATATGGAAATTCCTTCTTAACCTCTAAAGTGGTTGAGAAAAAATCTTTACAGTGCTCCTATGGCGTTTTGAGATGATATTTTCTTTTCATCAAAATACCTTGTACATTAGAGGCCGTTGAAAATTCATATGTATAATAGTGAATATTTTTGGAAATAAGACTTTTGAACCATATTACTATGTTCCAATTTCAACAATTCAACACAATTAAAGTAAATAAGTAAACTGACTACTTTTCTATGGACGTCAAAGAAATATATGAAGGTCAAAGTCATATTTCTTAGTTTGGCATTTTGTTTTATTTATTTTTTAACAAGAGAGAGAATGTATTTCTATTAATTAAAATTTGCATAGCATCCCAAAACTGAAGTTCTTTTCTCGGATTTGCCATTATATCTGGATACGATTAAAAGCGCAAAAAAAAACTTGCAAAATTAAATAGATTTTACATAAAATTAGAGGGGTTCCTTCTTTTCGAATGGTAGAGTTAATGGCTTTCTATCTAGGAGAAGTTTTAAAGCGCCGAAAAAAACTTGCAAAATTAAATAGATTTTACATAAAATTAGAGGGGTTCTTTCTTTTCGAATGGTAGAGTTAATGGCTTTCATATCTAGGAGAAGTTTTACTATTGTAAGCCTTTCACTTATTGATTGTGTTGGTTCATTTGGTTCACTGCTTGATTGTGTTAGTTCAGTCGATCCATGATCCAAGGCTCTATGGAGGTTTTCAATCTAATGTTAAAGGGTAATCAGTTTGTGATGTTCGATCATTATAACCATGATTGTTGTTATGCACGAGACTGAATTATTATACCTCATTTGAAAAGTGTAAATTTATTTTTGTAGTTGATTAATTTTATCCCATAGGAGTCTGAGTTCTGTAGTTTTCGTGGTATCCACTTGGAGAGCAACAGTTCTACCAATCAATTCATTTGGACAAATTAGAGAGCCGTTTTGCCCATCAATTCAGTTTTATAGAGAGGATTGTATTTTTTCGTTTCATGCAGGTGGCCCAACCATTAATTTCAGGTCAATCCTTTACCAATCCACTTGTCAAAAGAGTTAGGAGTTGACCCATATGACTAGCTAGAGGCACGTACCACTTAGGAATGAGTTTCTCAAGTTGGAAGTTTGGCTTATTTTAAATTTCATACTAGTTAAAATTAAAAATTAATAAATAACAAATAGAGTAAATTTACCTTGCATGAATGCCAAGTGTCTGAGCTATTGAAAATAAGCAGCCATTCCCAATTTCTAATCTTTCATTATGTTAAGCCACCATAAACTTCACTATTTCCAATCTTTCATCGCTATAAGTCTTGGTCTCTGGTGCTTCGTGGGTCACAGTAACAATTTCTCATTCTACAAAGCAAGGAAAAGAGGTAGTGAAGAGAGCATAGGAAGAAGCTATATCATCTTAGCCAACATTCCAATCAACAACATCAAGGGTCTCAAAGTTATGCACAATTTGGTGAAGAGTGGGGGTTGTTGAGGGAAATGTGGATATGGCTTCTATCCACCACTCAAAAATTATTTTAAACATTGCTTGAGATTGCGTAAAACAAAGGCCTTCAGATCAGGAGGTTATCCCCATATTCACACAATGCTAGTATGATTGCAAGTTCTCACAAGAGGAATGAGTTGGCTTTTATTTTCCATGACATAGAGATTAGCATAACTTTATTCAATTGCATTTGTTTAATTTGCTAGATTTTTTTTTTTTTTTCTCTTTTGGATCCGGCATTTGGCCTTTTACCCTCTTGGATTTTCATAAAGAATTAGGCTTATTTTGTTAATAAATGTGGGATTTGTATGATTCCTTTCACTTGTTAGGATCTGAGTAATGGGAATCTTAGCAAATCATCATTAAGCCCTTTGTTGCTTCTGTAAAGTTTGATATTATTCTTCCACTCTTTGGAAACATGTTTGGTCCCTATTTTTAGGTTATATATTGACCATAGGTAATGCTAGATGGAAAATTTTAGACATGGATCTGAAAATATATGAACTTGCGCATTTCTTTTGAGTTTTATCATAGTACCCACTTTGTATTTTCATTTGAAAACAATATTGTATTATAAGTTGTGCAAGAGAACCCTTGATAGGGATTGGGCTTGGAAGTGTGATTGAGAAATGACATTGTGTTGATTTTTGGCCTAAGAATACCTTCCCAAAGTTATGGTTGTTGGGTTCCTAAAATTCCAAGTTGAACTGAGTTGAGACTCAAAATAGAATAAAAATAAACATAGTAACTTGACAATGAAATATAATTAGAATGGAACAATTGTTATGAGCACATAACACAACTTAATAGGCCTTCTCTTTTAGTATTCAAACTTATGAACTTGCTTATGCACATGTTTACCTCTCACTCGAGAACTAATAATTAGTCAATATGTCCATAGATATATGTTGTGTCAATAACTATTCATATTGTGGTAAGTAAAAACACATCTCCAATTAAAAATAAAATAGACAAGGAGAAGATAAAATTGTTCTCTTTTAATTGTTGTGATTACTCTGGTCCTGAAGTTTTGTTCTTATGCTATAGTTGCAGCTAGGTTTCCTGTCTATTTCTTTGATATAACCCAACTCTCTTAAACTGTTGTTTAAAAATAAAGACCGAAAGCAATGTAAAAGTAATAATTATGAACAAATCTAATTTAAAATGATTCTATGTAAACTTGGGGATGTTGCAAGATTTTCTTCCATATCCTTCAGAATTTCAGTACACTTTGGCTCTTGCTTCAAAGAATCTGCATTAGTTCCATTGTAAGTGGTCACCCTTGAAACTATAAAGTGAGACGAGCCATGCTCATGGAGTGCAGAGAATTGGAATCCATGAAGTTTTGAAGAAACCAACGAGTAGTGCACACTAGATACATTTTTCTTCCATTTAGGGACCCGAAGGGAAGGCTTTTCCCCCCAATATAACCATTGATTTTTTTTTTACAAAATTTTAAAAACTGAACTTTTGTATATAATCATCATTCTGAGACACAAACCACCATAATTCTTGCAGAGGTAAAACAAAAACCAATCTTTTTGGGAAAATCATTTAGCAAGTCCATTGTTACCACAATATAATTTTCCAAAAACAAAACTTGATACATGAGAAATTTCTCTCTAGTAACAAAGCCTCATACCTGGGCTCATGCACATTCAATGAAGACCTATTTTTTACATGCTGGTTTAGGTGGCACCAACATTTGCATGCTCATGTATGTGGAAGTTGGGAGAAATTGTGTTGTGGTGTAGGGTTATTTTTGTTTAAAACCAATATTTAATGTTAAGCAAATTATGTTAAGTAATCTATCAATATTTCATTATCAACAAAACTATTCAACACATGTTTTCTTA